>QRFJ01004342.1:95652-277168 GCA_006176705.1 Cocos nucifera | reverse complement strand
GACTTTCGAGTCATATCCAACTTGTGAATCTTGTCTTCAAGGCAAAATGACTAAACTCCCTTTTGTTGGACATGGGGAGAGGGCCACAGATCTCCTTGCCCTAGTACATACTGATGTGTGCGGCCCATTTGATGTGCCGGCTAGAGGCAATTTTGTCTACTTCATTACCTTTACCGATGATCTGTCTAGGTATGGGTATGTGTATCTTATGAGACACAAGTCTGAAGCTTTTGAAAAGTTCAAAGAATTCAGACATGAAGTAGAAAAACAAACTGGAAAACCCATTAAGGTTCTTCGATCAGATCGAGGAGGTGAATACCTTAGCCAAAAATTCCTAGACTATCTAGACAAGGATAAAAATGGCATAGTCTCTCAATGGACTCCACCAGGAACACCTCAACTCAACGGGGTTTCAGAATGGAGAAATCGGACTCTATTGGATATGGTTCGATCCATGATGAGCTTCACAGACCTCCCTGATTTCCTTTGGGGACACTCATTGTTAACTTCAATTTATCTACTGAATAGGGTTTCCCTCTAAAACCGTTCCTACCACACCGTATGAGATATGGCACGGTAAGAAACCAAGTCTGAGTCATCTCAGAATTTGGGGTTGTCCGGCTCATGTCAAAAGACAACAAGCGGATAAGTTAGAGTTTAGGTCCTTTCAGAGCTCGATTCATAGGATATCCTAAAGAGTCATTAGGATACTATTTCTACATTCCAGAAGACCACAATGTGATTGTGAGTCGACATGCCATATTTCTTGAAAAATAGTTTATTCAAGATAGTGGCATTGAAAAGCAGATCAAGCTTGATGAGAAAGTCTCACAAGTGGAACGAGCTAAGGACCAAGTGGAACCAAATCAGGTTGAGCCAATAAGAACACTACCTCCTCCACCTCGTAGATCGGAAAGAGTTTCCCGTCCCCCTGAAAGATACTTAGGTATTATTTCAGAGGAAGTAGAGGAAAATGTTCCTCGTAGGTAATGGTGCTCATGGTGATGATCCCAAAACCTACAATGAGGCGATATCAGATATCGACTCTGAGAAATGGCTAGAGGCAATGCAGTCAGAAATTGACTCGATGCACTCAAACCAAGTCTGGACCTTGGTAGATCCACCAGAAGGTATAGTACCTATTGGGTGTAAATGGATCTTCAAGAGAAAGATTGGTGCAGATGGGAATGTGGAGACATTCAAGGCTAGACTGGTGGCAAAAGGTTATAGTCAACGCGAAGGCATTGACTATCAGGATACCTTTTCCCCAGTAGCTATGCTAAAATCCATCCGCACATTGCTTGCTGTTGCAGCCTATTTCGATTATGAAATATGGCAAATGGACGTGAAAACGGCATTCCTAAATGGATATCTTGAGGAAGATATCTATATGGAACAGCCGCTAGGTTTCACATCCAGTGATACTGATCACAAGGTTTGCAAGCTGCAAAGGTCCATATATGGACTTAAGCAAGCATCTCGGAGCTGGAACACTCATTTCAATGATGTGATCAAAAAGTTTGGTTTCATCAAAAATGAAGAGGAACCATGTGTTTTCAAAAAGGTCAGTGGGAGCGCTGTTGTCTTCCTCGTATTGTACGTGGATGACATCCTCCTTATTGGGAAATGATATTCCCATGTTGACATCAGTCAAAATGTGGTTGTCCAAGGAATTCTCCATGAAAGACCTAGGTGAAGCATCCTTTATTCTAGGAATTAAGGTCTATAGGGATAGACCGAATAGGATGCTAGGACTTTCACAGAAGATGTACATAGAGGAAGTACTAAAGAGGTTTAGTATGGAAAACTCTAAGAGGGGATTAATACCCTTCAGACATGGTATTCATCTTTCCAAGAAGATGTGCCCTAGCACACCTGAGGAAATAGAACGCATGAGCAAGATCCCTTATGCTTCTGCAATAGGGAGCCTCATGTATGCCATGCTATGTACACGACCTGATATAGCCCATGCTGTGAGTGTCACAAGCAGATATCAGTCAAATCCAGGTGAAGAACACTGGACTTCTGTGAAATGTATCCTTAAGTACTTGAGAAGAACTAAGGATATGATGTTGGTCTTTGGTAATGGAGAACTCCAAGTCCAGGGATACACAGACTCGGATTTCATGTCCGATATAGATGATCGAAAGTCGACATCTGGAAGTCTGTTTGTGTGCAATGGTGGAGCTGTCAGCTGGAAGAGTTCCAAGCAAACGGTGATAGCAGATTCCACCATGGAAGCAGAATATATCGCTGCATCAGAGGCTGCGAAGGAAGCATTCTGGTATAAGAAGTTTGCTGCAGAAATCGGAGTAATGCCATCAGATGCCATTCCTCTATACTGCGACAACAATGGCGCCATAGCCCTTGCTAAGGAGCCAAGGTCTCACCAAAATTCCAAGCACATTGAGCGGCGATACCACCTCATCCGCGATTACCTCGAGAAGGGTTACGTCGAGGTCAAGAGAGTCAACTCCACAGATAATGTGGCAGACCCACTTACAAAGCCGTTGGGCCAGCAGAAGATCGAAGCCCACCTTGAGAAGATGGGACTTAGACTTGTAGCCAATTGGCTTTAGGACAAGTGGGAGATTGTTAGATATATGTGCCCTAGAAGCCAGAATTGGCTGACACTTGTAATACACTTCTAGGGGCAAAATTATAATTTTGACTAAAATCAATAAATGGGTTATTTTCTATCACATATGTGTATTTAGTGTCTGTGATACATCCTTTGAGTTAATGGTAATGATAATTCATATTTTCAAGAGTTGAAAATTTAAGACATGAATAATCATTATTAACTCATAAATTGCTCCCGACCATAGGATCATCACGAGGATGGTGATTGATCCGGAAGGTTGGTGTACAATCGCTTCTCTTTAGTAGATGAGTCTTGAGTCTACGGTGTGGAGACACCGGAGCGAGAGTACAGGTACTCGTTAGAGAACGAGGGCACTGAGCGTGACCACCTCGAGTAGTCATTAGGAAGTCTACCTTCTCGTCAATGACTGACTCGATGCTGCAGTAGTGTGTCTGGTTCTTTGACCTGAGGTGCATCGGCAGTTCACCTTGAGGGTGTTATAGTTTGACTACACCATTACTCGGTCTCCTAGCCATATGGAACCCTGAGGTGTATGTTGGCTATAGCATGTTCATTGTAGGAACTGGATTGCATCAAGATGGAATCTATCTACCTCGGTGGTAGAGGAGTAGCCCTATGATAATCATGAGAATCAAGTCCAGAAGCCCATGGCCATGGCAGAGTGAAATAATAGAAAGAGTTTCTATTTAGATTTTCACATTGGACTCGAATCGAATGATTACATCATATGACAGAGACTAGGGTTTGACGAGTTCACCTTAACCCTAATCTGATCGGGGCTCAAGATAGAAGAACTGAATCACACAGGTAGCTGCACCAAGAGGTTCGCATTCAGCTCTGATGGGTTGCCACCATATACTGCTAGGTGTCACTGGTGGATTTTGGGAGCAATTAGAATGATTTAGATGATCGATCATTCTAGCTGTTCGAATCAGAAGAGTTCTGATCCATCGAAAGGAGTTTCGATGATGTCGATGATAGAGATCATGACATATCCCATTACCATACAGAACTGAACCTAACTGGGTCACACAAACAAGGGTTTGAATCTGGTGATCATCAATTGAACTGATCTAGTTCAATTGATCTGAATGAGATTCAATTAGGTTCAAGGAAAATCGTGCTAGCACTCGATTGAACCTAACGTTCTTCTTTTACTATCATAAATAAGTTGTCCTGATCTGAGCCAAAGGAGTTTGTGCTCAATCAGAGGCCTTCATATGGTCTGACTAGGAGGTTGTCCAAGTCAGAAAAGGTTGTCTTATTTGTAAGACACTTACCTGCCATTTTTGGTCACCTGCCATTTCTTGTTCTTTGACTTTGGTCAAAAGTCTACCTTTGACTGGTCAAACGTTGACCATTGACACTTTGACTTTTGACCACATGTCATGCACCTATTGGAGAGCTGGTGGGGGCCTGTCCCCCTGCCAGAACCTGGCAAGGAGAAGGGCGCACGCCACCCTAGGTGTGTGCCCAAGTTGGAGGCGCCTAGGAGTCCTTGTTGGACAAGGACTCCATCTCCTTTTTGGATTCCAATTAGAGTTCTTCTAAGAACCAACTTTGACTGGTCTTAGGCGCCCTCTAAGGAGGAATCCAGGGGACTCTATTCCCACCAATCAGATTTAGATCTGATTTCACAAAGGGTTGTGATTGGTTGGGAAGAAGAGGAGTTGGATCACAGCTAGTCTATAAATAAGACCCTGTACCCAACTCAGATTAAGATATATGATGAGATCATAGTTTCCCCACGCCCCAAGGCTGCCTCTCCCCTCCCTCTCCATGCCAAACCACCTTCTCCCCTTGCTCTCCACGTCCAAAAGGAGTTTTGGACCTTGGTTGGTGCGATTCAGATCAAAGAAAGGCGATCAAAAGTAAGAAGGCTGCGCTGCTGCAAAGGACGACTGCTCATCTTCAAAAAGAGTTTTGAAGATCCTCCAGATCAGATCCAGATCTAATTTTTGGAGGTGTGATAGAGAAGAAGAGGATCTCCAGATCCAACCCGAGTGGATACCGGTAGAGGCCAGGCGCTTGCGTGGCTAAGATCCAGAACCTTCCGCTGCAAACAGGATCATCAACAGGGTAATAGGATTACCCAGATCAGGTAAATTAAATTTGATTTAATTTATCTTTTAATTTTATTTTATTAAAATAATAAGAATTAGATCTGAAACATACCAAGATTTGATTGGGATCAAGAGAAAAATTTTTGAAATATATCTCTTGATCTGATCAGATCTGAACGAACCTGACCGGGAGATCAGGATTTTCTTTCAACCCCATCGGGTTAAAACATAATAACAAATCACTGATTCATTCAAGATCTATGTCTCACATACATAGCACTTGTCAACAATTTATTCAAGAAAACTTTTGCTTTTTGAATAAAAATATAATCATATAACCAATTAAATAACATCAAGCTACTAACTATCACTGACTACACCCCAGCGCACCCCTACCATGGGCAGTCGATACAGTCACTACTAAATCAAATAAGACTGTGGAGGTGCCAGGTTGTAAGTACCATCGACTACACCCCAATGCACCCCTACCAAGGGTAGTCGATATGGCATTTTTAGTATAGAGCCCCACCGGGCAAAGTTTCACTATGGAGGTTCCAGCTAATTATAGAGCCCCGTTGGGCAAAGTATAAAGCCATACTGAGCAAAGTTTCACTGCTAGATGCCTGCTGAATATTTTATTTCTCATAAACAATATCATAATTCATCCCATAGGTTGATCACTCCTGTGGGTCACCTACTGAAAACCATTCAATAAAATACTTTTTGCTCAAAGCTTACTTTGCTATTCCCACAGAAATATATATACACATAACATATATATATATATATATATATATATATATATATATATATATATATATATATATATATATATACCATGACAATTACAACCGATTCAATAGAATATCTTTTGTTCAAAGCTTGCCTTGCTATTCCCATAAAGATATACATGCGCACATAACATATATATATAACTTGTCAACCATAACAATGTCTTTTATCACCAGAGTTGCAATTACACAATCAATACCACATATATGAGAATAATTCACTTTCAAAGGTGTGTGAATAAATTATTTTAACACATTTCAAAATATAATGCCATGCTATTCAAAGCAAATTCATATACTCATATAAAATCCATTTCCTGCATTTCTATTTGCATAAACATATAAGTTGAAGACAATAGGAAGTAAACTTATTTATTTTATAAAACTCATCTCTTTCATAATAAATACTAAAAGAAAATATTAGAGTTAGATAGAAAACCAACTCACCTCAACTCAGGCTAGCTACTGAGCTATCTTTCTTATCTTGGTGCTTGAATCATTCAAAACACCCAATTCAGCTCTCTACCTTCTCTATTAAATGAGTACACACACATATCAATATCATACTTCACTATATCTGAGAATAAAATATACCTTGTTTTTATGTTTGCTTTGCTTTAACTTAGGGTTAACTAAATCTCAATATAAACTTATGGATTTCCAACAATTCATCTAAAACTTTTGTTTATGAGCTTTTCTATGTTTAGCTAGTCACAATTGTTCACTTATTTGCTAACATGACTAAGAAATATTTTGAGAATAAAAAATAGTCAACTTCCTTTTCCACTTTTAGGTGCCCTTTCCTTTTTTAATTCAATCTCAAAATCTTTTAAATCATTTAACTAAAACCTCAACTTAATGATGCTTCGAATTAAATCTAACTTAAAAACTAAATTTCTTACCTCAAATGGCCAAAACCTTGTTGCACCACAAGAACCAACTGCTTTCTTTTTCCACCGCCAGCAACCCTTTTTCTCCCTCAAATCAGCTTATCCCCAAACCATCTCCTTTTCTTTCCACTAAATTCTATGAACCTTTAACTAAGAACTCTTCCTTCTCTAGCCCTCTTCCTCTCTCTTCTGGCTGTTCTAACCTAGAAACTCCAAAATAGAAGAAAAGAGAATCGGTGGCTTTTTATTTTATAAGAAACACAGAATTTGCTAGGTGTCACCCAATCAAGAAGCCAACACACCTCTCCCTCACTCTTCTAATTTTGTGTCACACTCCAAAGAAGCCAGTTGTTAAGTTACTTTTCCAAAAATTTATTTAAAATAATTTTTTTAAAGCTTCACGGCCAGCATTGCTCTTTAGCTCCCACTGACTAAGCTGGCTCGGCCCCAAATTGGGTTAGCTTGAATATCAGCTGGGTCAGCTCAAACTCAAATCAAGCTGGCTCTCTTAGAAAAATAGAACACCCACTTGTATAGCCTGAAACTTGGACTGGCTCAATTTCAATTCTTATCAGCTCGGATATCAGGATTTCAAGAATTTTACTTTTCATACTCTACTCACAACTTTACTCAAAACTCAGCTTATTTATAATTTTTTTTTAAGTTAATGTTCATTAACTTTAAAACATAAATGTAAAAAAGGAACACCCTCTATTTGGATTCAATAAAAATATCAAAAAAATCAAAATCCTTAAGAATGATAATCCAAAATTTGGGTTCTAGTTCAAATTCTCCAAACCAAAAATTTTTAAAACTTTCTTGCTTCAAAATGAATAGGTTAAATAGTCTCCAACATTCATTAAAAATCTTTTTGCAACTTACCAACATGTAAGGATTAATTATCGAGACTTTTTATTTTAGGAAATTACATATTTTGTATAGCCCTCCTTATAGGTGCTAATTTTCAGACTTAGAAAATTTTCAGGATTCGCAATGGCAGACAGTCATAATTTATGCTTCAAAACCATTACACCCACTAATATTACTTTTAATATCTTTCAAGGTATCAATACCATACATACTTGAATAAAAATCTTTTAATTCTCTATTTGCTAGTTTGGGATGTTACACTAAGTACCTCTTAGGAGGACTGGAAACCCTAGTTGATTTATGAGGTGGTGGAGGTAGTGCTTGGATTGGTTCTAATTGATTTGGTTCCATAAGTTTCTTAGCTCGTCACTTTTTGGAGATCTCCTCCTTAAGCCTAATCTGCCTTCCAATGCCACTATCTTGAATAAACTATTTTTCAAGAAAGATAGCATGTTGACTCACAATCACATTGTGGTCTTCCAGAATATAGAAATAGTATTCTAATGACTCCTTAGGATATCCAATGAATCAAGCTCTAAAGGATCACAACTCTAATTTATTTTCCTATTGTTTCTTAACATGGGTCGGACAATCCTAAATTCTAAGATAACTCAGATTTAGTTTCTTATCATATCATATCTCATACAGTATGATAGGAACGATTTTAGAAAAAACCCTATTCAGTAGATTTATTGCTGTCATAGACTATGTCTCCAAAAAAAATTAGAAAAGTTAATGAAGCTCATCATAGATCGGACCATATATAATAGAGTCCAGATTCCCCATTCGGAAACACCATTGAGTTGAGAAATTCCAGGTAGAGTCCATTGAGAGACTATACCATTTTATTTTGGATAGTCTAGGAATTCCTGATTAACATATTCACCTTCTCGATCTGATCGAAGAATCTTAATGGACTTTCTAATTTACTTTTCTACTTTTAGTATGAATTTCTTGAACTTTTCAAAGGCTTCAAACTTGTGTTACATCAAGTACAGATATCCATACCGAGATAGATCATCAGTAAAGATGATGATGTAGACATAGTTGCCTCTAGCCAGCACATCAAATGGGCTATAAATATCAGTATGTACTATGGCAAGTAGGTCTATGGCCCTTTTCCCATGTCCAATATAAGGGAGCCTGGCCATTTTGCCCTAAAGATATGATTCACAAATTGGATATGACTCGAAAGTCAATGGACTCATAAGTTCAAATTTCTTTAATTTGTTAATCTTGTCTTCTACTATATGACCTAGCCTAAGGTGCCATAGATACCTATCATTTAGACAATCTCTAGGTCACTTAGATCCTATGGCATTCACGTTTTGCTTGACATTCAACACAAATACTTCAATATGCAACTGATAGAGACTGTTAATCAAGAAACCACTTATAATTTTATTTCTTTCAAAAGAATAGTATAGTGATCCTTAAGAATGCTAATTGCATAACCTTCCTTTGCTAAACAAGAAATAGATATCAAATTCCTGTTTGCTGTAGGCATAAAGTAACAGTCCCTAAGTACTAAATCTAATCCTGACAGTAATCGAAGAGGGTAGGTTCCTATGGCCATAGTAGTAACTCTTGCTCCATTTTCAATATGTAGGATCATCTCACCATCTCTTAGCATTTTGCTATCCTCAAGACCATACATAGAAGTGCACAAATGAGCACTAGAACCAAAGTCAAGCATCCAACTAGATGCAGAAGAAACCATTAGGTTAGATTTAATTATGGCCATACCTCTAGAAGGATATGTCTCCTTGTTCTTCAGGCTAGCCAGGTATAAAGGATAGTTTTGCTTCCAATGGCCATCAATATTGCAGTAGAAATATCTTTGTCTGTGGCCTTTTCCTTCGGTTCTCCCTTCTTCTTCTTCCCACCTTCCACCTTCTACTTCTTCGCAAACTTTTCTCTTTCCAAAAGATTTTTTCTTGAAAGAAGTCTGCTCCACAATAAGTACTGAGCCCTTTAAACCTTTTAGGAAAAGCTTAGCAGTAACCAGCAAGTTTATTAATTCAACCAAGGTACATTGTAGTTTATGCATATGAAAGTTCATAATGAATTGCCCATATGTATCAGTCAAAGACTACAAGATTACATCAATTTGTAGATCTCTATCCAACTTGACACTAAGCTTCTCAAGCTCTTCTAGGTCCTTGATCATTATTAAACAATGATCTTGGACAGACTGTCCATCATGCATTTGAGCCTTAAAAAATCTTCTCATGACTTGCTATTTGGTTGCGTGACTTTCTTCACCAAATAACACTTATAGGTGAGCCAGCATTTGGTGAACAGTCTTGATGTCCTCATGTGGGTGCTGAAGCTCATCAAACATCAAGCCCAATATATAGTACCTAGCTTTATTATCTTCATCCATCTATTTTTTCAAAAATGCTCTCTATTCAGTGAATGGACGTGCTAGTAAGGTGGGAGGTCCTGGTCCAATACATCAGTCAGCTTTTTGGAACCCAAAATAATTTTGAAGTTTCAGAGCCAATCCTTATAATTGAGTCCAGTCAGTTTGTGGGTGTCTAGGATTCAGGCTAGTGGGTTGGATGCAAATATTTTCCTTTAGAGAGTCAAAGTTTCTAGTTAGATATTATAATTAGACTTGACCAATTTATTTAAAAATTTTATTTTTAAATAAATTTTAGCTCCCACTATTTTCTCGAATCCTTACACTTCCTTAGCAGAGATGTAAAAATCTCCATGATCATAGACTTCTAGTGGATGGTGCAGTCCCACCGATTGGCTCACCACCTCACCTAATAGTTATTGGTGATGGGTCAACCAATGAGTGGATAATTCTTGTCTAATGATTCTCTAATCATGGTGCATCCAAATCTGATCTCTAATTCATGAAGCTCACCATGCCTAAAATATTGCTCTAATCCTTAGTTAAGTCAGACCCACCATTTGCATGAATTGGATTTTTGATTGGATCCCTCACCATATCTAGAATATTGATCCCAACTCATCCTCCAACCCTTAGCAGCCAATGCCTAATAGACATAGTTGCATCTTCTAGGTGCAACTGAACCATTGTAGCCAGTCGAGAATAATCAACCTCGAAAAAGGCCCACACATCTATAATGGTGGAGGATCTATGACTTAATATTTTTTTAGAAAGATTTGATTTAGGTCTCGTTAACTCAACTTGACTTCGTTATTACAATTATGACTAACCTAGTGGCATGGGTTAGCTCAAATCATTAGCAACCTCAAATCAAAACTAGATCAATCCAATCATCTAGGTAAGTGAGATCAGTGGAAGGAATATGCCATTAACTTGCCATGAATGCATTCAGGTCAAGTAGCTTTTAATTAAAGACCATTGATCGTATCTGCCAAACTTATCTTAGACACTGATTTGTCAAACTAGAACTAATTTGGTTAGCCTACAATCTAGGCTCAAACCATGGAGCCAAATTAGATCTTGACTTGATTGACCACATGTGACTGTGAGTCTACCTTAACCTAGACTTAATCCTATTAGGCTGGTCAAATCTAAGCACTTTTGATCCTACTTAATCAACTCTTGATTCGGTTTAATCAACTGTCAGACCTAATTGAGCTATCCATACCCAAACCCAATTTTATGAAGATGTCTTAGATCTAAAAATTCATAATTTTTAGATCTAATTAATTTTATAATCTTAATTCTTAATTATGTTTGGATTCAAAAATAAAATATGCACAAAAATCCTAGGATTTTAGGATCTAGGATTTTGTAGAAATTAAGTTTTTGAATTTTTGATTAGGGCAGCACCCCTACATGCCATAAGATCATCCCATCGAATAGAAAGAGAGGACCTTTAAACTCTTCTTACTCTTATGACCGAATGGCCAAGGGGAATGCTCTAATAAAAAATAATAACTATACTACAAAAACTATAGATCTATAACAAATATCACATATAAAATTACTGATCTAATTATGCATGCTTTGTATACATCTCTTGTATTATTAATTAAACTAAATATGAATGTTTTCAAATCTGATAAATCTCATATATCATCTAGAAAATAAATGATCTAATCATATAAAATCCTATTCTAGACAATAATAGAATAATTCTACATACTAGTCAAGACATGCATCCGTCATACCACATATGAAAATTAAATTTTAATTTTCTAATTTTAGATCTGATCACATCTGATGTGACATCTAAAATTTTTAATATCAAATCATAAAAAAGTAAAAAATTAGATTTGAGGTGGATCTGAAAAATTGCTAATGCAGCTCGGATACCATTTGAAGGAGAAATCTAGTTTTTTCGCCATAGGATCGATCTGATCTGAACAGATCTATAAGAAAATTTTAAAAATTCTTTAGCAAATTTTGATAAAATATAAAAATTCTTGAATCTAAACCTAATGATCTGACATTAAATCTAAAATTAAAAATTAAATTAGATATAAATTTTGCACCTGATTAGGTAATCTGATTATCCTGCCGATGATCTGCTGCATCCAAAAATCTAGATTAAGCCATGCACGTGCCTGGCCTCTACCGGTATCCACTCAAGTTGGTTTTAGATGTCTTCTTCTTTCAAATTAGAACTACAATAATTAGATCTAGATCTAATTTGTAGAACCTTCAAAACTCTTTCGAAGATGTTGTTGTCATGTCACATGCAGGGCTTTCTTCTTCCTGATCTTGATGCCAACACCACTTAGATTTTACTCACTGATTTACCCAACTACTTGGGCATGGAGAGGGAGAGAGAGGACCAGAGGGAGGCATGGAGAGGAGCTATGGGGGCAGCCCTGGGGCATGGTACTTGGGTGCAGGAATAAAAACCTAAGCATAGGGATGGGTTTAAATAAACTCTATTGCGCCATGCAGTGCCACACAAGTCCGACCAATCAAATTGCTCAAATTAGTTAGCCCTAAATCAATTGATGGTGCCAACACATCTAATCCAATCAGATGAAAGACCCCATAAAGTCTCCATAGGTGGTGCCAACACTGGATAAGCACAAACGGCTTCGTAACCAACAGTTTGATCCCATCAAGAAACCCTAGAGTCCCATGCTTGTGGGACTCCTCCCTCTTTTTCCCCATGTGCCATGCCAATATGGGGCATCCACACATATTCATGCATGAAAATCCAAGGGGGCATGTGCCCCTAGAAAGTCTCTAGGGGGCGCATGCCCCTATCCTTTCTTTCTTGCATTAGGTCATCTCATGTCCCGATAGTGACAAGAATTGGCAGATTTTATCCTGTCGAATACAAAAATTGGTAGGTGTTGTCCTATTTCCATCTAATAGATTAGGATAATATTTTTTTCTAACCTGAACAAGCTCTAATTAGACCAGGACAAAGCCATACAGGATTTTTAGATGAGCCTAAATTAATTTGACTCAGCTGAGATGAACCAAAAAGATAATAGTAGGAGAATGTTAGGCTCAACCATGTACTAGTACGATTTTCTTGAATCTAATTAGATCTAATCCAAATCAATCAAACTAGATTAGCTCAATTGATGACATCCAGACCCAAACCCTTGTTTGTGTGACTCAGTTAGGTTCAGTTTAATTTGATAATTAGACATGTCACGATCTCTATCATCGACATCATCAAAATACCTTTCGATGAATCAAAACTCATTCGATTCATGTAACTAGAATGATCGATCATCAAGATTATTCTAATTGCTCCCAAAATCTATCAGTGGCACCTAGCAGTATATGGTGGCAATCCATCAAAACTGAATATGAATCTCTCAGTGCAGCTACCTGTGTGACTAGGTTTTTCTATCTTGAGCTTCGATAGGATTAGGGTTAAGGTGAACACATCAAACCCAATATCCATCGTATGAATTAATCATTCAATTTGAGTTCGATGGAAAATCTTAATAAAAACTCTTTCTATCATCTTCACACTATCA
Organism: Cocos nucifera; assembly: GCA_006176705.1. Lineage (NCBI taxonomy): Eukaryota > Viridiplantae > Streptophyta > Magnoliopsida > Arecales > Arecaceae > Cocos > Cocos nucifera. Next base: position 264,042 of record QRFJ01004342.1, on the reverse strand, counting down.
TGGTCATGGGCTTATGGACTCAATCTCATGATCATTGTAGGGCAACTCCTCATCTACTGAGGTAGATAGATCTCCTATTGGTGCAATCCAATTTCTACAATGAATATGCTATAGCCATCATATACCTAAGAATTTTGAATGGCTAGGAGATCGAGTTATGGTATAGTCAAACTATAACACTCTCAAGATAAAATGCTAATGCACCTCTAATAAAAAAATCAGGCACACCACTATAGCATCGAGTTAGTCATCGATGAGAAGGTAGACTTTCATATAACTGCTTGAGGTGGTCATGCTCAGTGTGCTCATTCTCTAATGAGTACCTATACTCTCACTCCGATGTCTCTACACTATAAACTCAAGACTTATCTATCCTAAAAAAGTGATTGTACACCAACCTTTTGGATTGATCACCATCCTCATGATTATCCTACGGTCAGGAGCAGTTTATGAGTTAATTATGAAAATTCATGTCTTAAATTTTTAACTCTTAAAAATATGAATTATCATTATCATTAACTTGAAGGATGTATCATAGATACTATGTACATAATGTGATAGAATAAAATAATCATTTATTGATTTTAAGTCAAAATTATAAAAATGTCCTTAGAAGTGTATTACAAGTATTAGCCAATCTGGCTTCTAAGGCACATATCTAACATGGATTACCTGAATTACTAATTTAGTGATAGATGATTTTTGGGCATAGTCAAGTACTTGAGAAGTCGGAGTGTGAATCAAGATGGAATTGACTACTCTAGGTTTTGGAGCTGTATTCAATTATATTTCAATTTAGCAAAGCCTTGGCCAGGATAGTCCATATGAAGAGTCACAGGACTGATTGTATTGAGACACAATATGAATATACTTTTTAGGATTGGTAGTTTAATTTGGAGTCATCCTATACATAGAGGTCAAAGGGATCAATTACATAGTAACCATATTCGCATAGGTTCAAAATATTGTGATTGCGACTATTCGACCTATCCGAATGTTGAGTACTATTGCCAAATGGTCACTTCAATAGGTACAAAAATTGATTTCTATGCTACCAGCTTAGGATCTAACCTATGGGATCATATACATTAGAGATTCCCACCTGATCTAATGATTGGTAAGGAGTCCCACTGGACTTGGACTTTATGGTCCCACTAGATTGGGACTCTTTGACTAAGAGTTCTACTGCATTGAGACTCTGAGTCTTACATATCTAGGACTTTATGATTGAGAATTCTACTGATCTAGGATTCTATGATCATGAGTTCCACTCATTTAGGATACTGGAATCAAGAGTATCACTGGTTGGGGACTCTTTGATCAAGAGTTTCATTTTGATGGATCTTTGTTACCCGGATACCCACCAGATTTGGATACTATATTTTTGATAGGTTTAATTAATAGTTTGATTACTAATTAACTCAATTTGATTAAGTAATAAGCTTTGGATCTAATCTAATTCAATTAGATTTAGTTGGGTTTGACCCGATTAGGTTTTGAGATGACCTAATTACTGAGGAGGTTTGTTCCCTAATTTGATCAGGGGTTGGGCTTATTCAATTCTTGATTTGATTAGAATTTAATTAAGCCTAATTAAGTCTAAATAAGTTGGATTTAATCTAGTTTAATCTGATCTAAATGATTAGAATTTAATTAAGCCTAATTGGTTTGGGTTGGTATTAATTGGATAAGGTTTATTTGAGACTAGTTTGACTAGTCTTCTCCCTAGCGCCACATTCAAACTTGCGCCCATTTGAATCCTCACAAGAATGAGATTCTCATGACATATTTTTCACACATAAGAAAGGGCACATGCCTGCTTTCTTATGCCCTTGATGGATAAAACTAATCTGGTTGCCATTTGAATTCAATAAGATTTGAATTCAGATCACCAACAACCTAATCCTTATCTCCTATGCGTTTGTCACTTGATTTGGAATAAATAAAAAAGGGATTTTCCTAGGGCATGTGTCCTTCCTAGATAGCAAGAAACATCAATCTGTGAGCCCCTTGGTGCATGAGAAAATTTAAAAAAATATTCCTAAGAGTAGAAAAATACAGAGAGGCGTAGGGTTCATGGTGAGAGTGCAGCCCTAGGGTTTTGGCCTAGGGTTCAGGGATTTGTTCTTTAAGCTACGAGTGTTGTGAGTTCTAGAGAGTCTCCACTACTTCTCTCTAATCTCTGCTATTGATCTGAAGCATCCAAAGATCCTATGGAGGAAGATCAAAGGAGTTCAATCAAAATCAACCGTCAAAGCTTCCAACATCGAGCTAGCGCTTGGAAGGATCTGATCAGGACTAGGGCCTCGTGCGGATCATCTATGGAGGCCAGATGACTTATGTGACTATATCGCAATAATAGGACCTCTTCGGTGATGATCAAATTATGGTGTTCAGCTAACTGCACAAGATATCATGTTCTGAACATGTAGAGTAGCAAAATTATTTTACTGCTAGCAATTCAATTTTTAGATTTTAATTGCAAACATATCACATTTAGATCCTTGATATGTAGGGCTTATTGATATGATCAGTAGCTCTAAAAATTAATTAGATTAATTTTAAATTCCACTTCATAAATTTTGAAAAAAGATTCAAAGTAGAGCTAGAAACCTTGTAAAAATTTCAACACTTTGGTCTATCCCTATAGACCTTAATCCCCCAAAAGAAGGAAGCTTCTCCTAGGTCTTTCATAGAAAACTCCTTAGATATCCATACTTTGACCCACGTCAACATGGGTATATCATTCATAATCAGGAGGATGTCATCCATGTATAGTATAAGAAAGACAACAACGCTCCCATTGACATTTTTGAACACATAGGATTCCACCTCATTCTTGATGAAACCAAATGATTTGATCACAACATTAAAATGAGCATTCCAGCTCTGAGATGCTTGCTTAAGTCCATAGATGGACCTTTGCAGCTTGCAGATCTTGTCATCACCATCACTGAAGTGATACCAAGAGGATGTTCCATATAGATATCTTTCTCAAGATATTCATTTACGAATGTCATTTTCATGTTCATCTACTGTATTTCATAATCAAAATATACTATGATAGCAAGCAATGTGCGGATGGATTTAAGCATGGCCACTGGTGAGAAGGTATCCCGATAGTCAATACCTTTATGCTGACTATATCCTTTTGCCACTAACCTAGCTTTGAATGTCTCCACATTCCCATTAGCATGTATCTTTCTCTTGAAGATCCATTTTCATCTAATAGGTACAATACCTTCAGGTGGATCTACCAAGATCTAGACTTGGTTTGAGTGTATTGAATCAATTTCTGACTTTATTGCCTTTTGTCATTTTTCAAAGTTGATATCTGATATCACCTCATCATAGGTTTTGGGATCATCACTATGAACCCCATTTTTTATAAGAAATATTTTTTTATATTAGCCAAGGGCCAGTGCACACCCGATGGGACCCAGGAAGGGGTTGCCAGTCGGGGGGTGGTTGTTGTCATGGCAACATCCTCGAGGGTCGACTTGGTGGGTAGATCAGCCCTTGGTGGGTAGGAATTAAATGAGAATGACCGCCCAGCCTACCGCTTGAGATCGATCTAGCTTGATGCAGGTCCACTCAGGTGCAAAGCCCCTCAGGCCTGCCCATAGCACATTATAGATGCAGGATTCTAATGCAAATTATAAAGGCTAATAAATTCTTCCTTCTAATAGGCAATTGCCTTTTAGAAGAGTGGTTAGGGGCTATGATCCTATAAGAGGTATCAGAGCGAGGTTGTAGGTTCGAAATCTAGCAGGCCCCTCGGATGTCGTTAGGGGGGATTGTTGGCCAAGGGATAGTGCACATCCAGTGGGACCCAGGGAGGGGTTGCTAGTTGGGAGGTGGTTGTTGACATGGTAACATTCTCGAGGGTTAACTTGGAGGGTTGATCAGCCCCTGGTGGGTGGAGATTAAATGGAAATGACCACCTAGCCTGTCGCTTGAGATTGATCTGGCTTGATGCGGGTTGACTCAGGTGCAAATCTCCTTAGGTCCACCCACAATACTTATAGATGCGGGGTTCTGCTGCATCTTATAAAGGCTAATAAACCCCTCCTTCTAATAGGCAATTACCTTTTAGAGAAGTGGTTAGGGGCTACGATCCTACAAATTGTGCCCTCCTTGGCGGTCCAAGAGCTGATCCACACCCCATTTTCTGCTATTTAAAGGCCTCATCTAGTGTGCTTCTAGATCTAAAAAGGAGAGTTTTAGATTTGGAAAAGAAAGGGTTCAAATCAGTGAAGAAAAATTGGTTGATAGGATCTACAAGGCTGCTGATGTTGGGAATTATGTTCCATAGCCAATCGTCTGCTTATTGACGTTTATGCTATTTTGTAATTATAAATGATTTATTATCGAATAAAATTATGTTATGATATTTTTATCACAAAGTCTCCATCTTCTAAAGAACTTCATGTTGTGATGAAGTCCTTAGGACTATTTAGTTTCGATAAAGAGAGGATTGATCGATTAGTCCTTAAATTGTTCATTACCAAATGATACGTTGTTAACTAGAATGATAATATTTATAGAGTGTAGAACATTGTATGACATATAGATTGGTTATCCTCTTAACCAAGGAGTGTGGAGATATTGGTATGGCTGATAAGTGAGATGTAAGGATATATCGTCACCAACGTGACCAACTCTAGAGCATTCTACTATCGAGAATTGCTTTGATGGGATATGAGTATAAATATCCCTTAGACCTGGGATCACCATGGTGGCTTGCAAGCAACTCACTATGTTTTTGTGTCAGACTACCTAAATTTTTAATTTAGTAATGGAAGATTTTTTGGCACAGTTAAGTACTTATGAAGTCGGTCAGTGATCAAGGTGGGATTGACCACTCCAGGAGTTTGGAAAAAATATATCATTATATTTCAATTTAGCAAAACCTTGGCCAGGATAATCCACGAGATGGATTTGGTATTTTAAAATACAACATGGATGATCTAATTAGGGTTGACAGTTAAACTCTATGTTGTTCTATAAGCATTAAGGTTAAGGAGTTGAATTATATGAAAACTATATCTGTATGGGTTCTAAGAGTGTTGCTTTACATATTCGACCTATCCGACCATCAGGTATCATTACTAGATGATCACTTGAATTGGTACAGGAATTTATTTCTATGCTAGCGACTTATGTGAAAACCTATGGGATCACATATATAAGAGCTCTTGATCTGATTGGATGGTTAATCAATGATTTAGAATCATTATAAGATCAAATAATCAATATGATTGTTGTTTGACCTAGTGCAAGTATTGCAAGAGGATCGATTAGCAATTAATTTGCTAATTAACTTAATTTAATTAAGCCAAAGGACTGAGATTAAGTCTAATTGAATAAGATTAAATTAGATTTTATTTGGACTTGATTAGATTAAGTTCAATTGATTTATTGGATAAACCAATTGCAAGGAAGAACAAGTCCCTATTCAATTAGAAATTAAATCAGATTGCAAGGACTTGTATGCACCTAATTTTTAATTTAATTAGAAATTAAATTAGATTTAAATTTAATTTAATCTAATTTAATTAGATTTTTAGTTAGACTAAGATTATCTCAAATTCGGTTGCATTAGTTTTGATTTAATTGGATTTTAAAAGAAAGTTGGACCAAGTCAAAACTAGAAGTCCTAGTGTGACTCGGATTTCTCCATCTTGCGCCACCTTACTTTCCATGCCCGTCCACACCAATTCTCTTAGAAATTTAATAGAAAATTTTATTTCTTTAGAGTATCCATGCACTTTTTATGTCTCCCATCATTTTAGAAGGAAATTAGTTGTGGAATAGTTCAAAACAAACAAGTTATTTTGACCTAGGTCTCTATTGGATAGAGTTCGATACATCATCTTTCCTTATCTCTTTGAGGCACCAAACCCCCTGATTTTCTTTTGATTTTTTCATAAAAAATAGAATATTTTTGTGCACATATTCTCTAGAGTCCATAAAGAAATAAGGAGGGGTCGCTCAAGAGTTGGGTGCCCCAATCTTTGCTCAATTTGGACATGCCTTTCTAGGTATTCGACCTAGACACGAACTCTATCATAACTATCTATTTAAATGGAGTTAGGGCATGAGTTTTCTATAAGTTTTATATGTAAGAGAGAGGTTTGTGATGTGAAAATCTTAGGTGCAAAGAGGATCTGGACATGGTGCTTCATTGAGACACAAACCGCTGTGTCCTAGTGAGAGAAAAAGAAGGGAGAAGAAAGAGTTCTTCCCTAGGGTATTTTAGATCTTTTCTTCCTCTATTTTGTGAGATTTTAAAAGAGTGTTTACTCTCTCAAATTTCTCCACATCTTATTTTATTATTGAAAGGTCCAAGTTTTAAAGAAAGAGATTTTAGATTAGCCATCAAAGAAGGATAAGCATAGTACTAGCATACTATGCTGATTTCTAGTTGCTGGACTTCAGATCAAGATCGAGGCTGTGTAGACTTTGTATGAAGACTAGACATGTGTACAGCTTAAAGCAATGACCTCAGCCTTGGATCAGTAAGTTGAAGATCCTGACTTGTGAAAGGTAAAAGAGATTGAATCTCTCTCTCTCTCTCTCACTAGATTAGATCTAGTCTCAGTTTGATATTGATATGATCAACATCATTAACCTTATTTAATATTTTTAATTTTAGATTTATTAGCATGCATAGATCATGACATTAGATCCTATATCTAAAATTTATTTGTATATTTTAATAAATTAATATGAATAATTTATTGCTTTCATTGATTTAATTTTGAAAAAGTTTCAAAATTCCTACAAGAAATCCTAGATTTTTTCTTCAATTAGTATCAGAGCCTACAACTTTTATGAGATGATTTTTATGCATATTTAGGTTATTTATTTAGATTAGATCTAAATTATAATCTAATATTTAAATCTAAAATTAAATTAAAGATCATACGAACTGATTTATATGGTTATCCTACTATAAGGTTTATCCCTTATAGTGTAAAGATTGTCCTAGTTCGTGTAGATCTAAAATTAATAACAAACTTATTAGATATAATCTAGATTAATTTATAATTTATTAAATTTAAAATTATTTAAATCTAAAAATAAATATTTTAGATTGCACAGACTGATTTTATAAGGTTGTTCTACTATGAGATTTATCCCATATAGTGTAAAGGTTATCCTAGTACGTGTTGATCTAAAATTCTAATAATAAAATTTTAGATTTGATCTAAAATATTTTATGATTTAATTAAAAGAATTTTAATCTAATTTTTATGATCATAAATATGTCACATTTGATCTAAGGTGATTTATGACTAATTAGAACTAAAATTATTTTAATTTAAATTACATGAATATGTTTAGATTAGATCTAACGTAGATTTATGTTTATGTTATTTGTTTATTGATTATGAATCAAACATGCAACTAGTTGGTAGAACCATGTTGTAAAAATATTTTACAAACTTGAAAATCTTTTTTCAAATATCGAATCCCAATCCTCAGTCCAAAATATAATTAAGAATTAAGAGTTATATGATTAGGATCTAGGATTATGAATCATAAGACACAAATCATAATACTTAGGTTAATGGGTTAGAGGGAATTAGATCTATTAATTGAGTTAGACCTAAGGTTAGATTAAAGAATGGACTTAATTAGAGAATTAACTAAATCTAATCAATAGTTGTTTTAGATTAGGTCAAGAGTTCTCCAGATAAATTATAATAGTTGTAGGATCAAGTCCATATCTTTAATGAGAACCAAAATAGACTTGATTCTTGGCTACATGGTCTAGTTTGAACTATTAGATTGATCCAATCGAAACTAATTAATCAGTTAGTTTCTAAGGTAAGTCTAGCAATCCAGATCGATGGTCTTTAATTGGCAACCCACTTACCTGATCATTTTTGATGATGTCTAAGGCAAGCTTTGGAAGACCCTCCCACCGATCTCACTTACTTGGCCTTCTTGGTGAACTTATGTTTTGATCAGATCACTTGATAATTCGAGCTGATGCATGTCAGCTAGGTAAATCAGTGTGATTGATTTAGGTGCTACTAGACCGGCCTATCAATGGTGACGTGGGATGAATATATAGATGAAGATGCAACTAAATTTTTTTTACTTTTTTATTTAGTTTTTAGCAATCAAAATGATAAATAGAAGCAAATTTAATAAGATCTAAACTTTCAAGGAAGAAAAATATTGATTAAATAAAGTAGATCTGCCTAGCATGTATAGCTATCCCATTTAATTTTTAAGAATCTAGGATTGAAGGTGATTGAGCAATCTCCTTCTTGATTAGGCTTCATAAATCACCTTTAGATCTAAAAAAATTCAAGAAAATAAATTTTACCTACCAACAATAATGATCTCCTCAATAGATCTGTGAATATTTCACTCAGATGATCACTCAATTCAATCTTAGAGAAGTTAGGTTGTTGCAGGTGATTGCAATCTCAATCTATGAAAGATCTTCAAGAATTTTGAATCAAGGCACCTTCAGGCGTTACTCCAGATCGATATCTCAGATAGTAGATGGCATGTGGAGGGGTGGTGGTTTTGATCTTGGCACAGAGATGAGTTCAGGTGTAGAGAAAAACAAACTCAGAAGAAGAGAGGAAGAAACCAAGAGGGGGAAAGAAGATCTCTAGATTGGAGAAGAAAGCAACACCTTTAATTTTTTTCATTCATTTTCATTGTCCCTTAAGAGCTCTAATACATAGGTATTTATAGATAAGATAACAAGTGTTTAAAACAACTCAAACACTAATAGTTTAAAACAAATCAAACTCTAATAAACTAATCATACAGGTGGTGTCGACTTGTGATAAACTTGGACCACATCTCGCACCAATCAATAATTGCCATGTAAATTTTTTGGGCTAATCTTTTAAGACTTCTTCATGGTGCAAGCTAGAAAATTAAGCCTCTCCTTTAAGTGGCATCAGGGGTCCATCAAGGCTCCAACTTGAGTGATGATGCAGTGTATAGGTGCTATTCAAGTGGCACATATGGCAGTCCAAAATAGTAGCTGCTAACATACTAAAAATAACTTATTAAAGTATGAGAACTCTTATTGATGCAATTAGATCTAGCTTAGTCAATCCAGATGGTGGCTTGCAAATTGGTGTTCACATCAAATGGTCTCCCTTAATCTGACTTGATGAAGTCAGTGGGAGGATCATGATTAACTATTTCATCTGACTCTCTTCTCTCAAATCAAAGTAATTAAATCCTTTAAAATTATTAGGTGCTTAAAATAAAATAGTTATGATGATAACTAGATCATAGCCTCCCATTAAGATGGATGATAATGGGTCCAATAGTCTGGGTGGACATTAGAGGTGCCTTACGTCTGGTGTTCATCGAGATATTGGAATTATCATTCATCATATGTTGATTAAGTTGCACTCTCTAAATAGAGATTAGGTTAGATAGAGCTTTTCTTGGGCCTAATCATCGTTCATTTGATGCACTGAACTCAATAATGTTAATGGTTGGACCTAACTGGGACTTTCAGTAGAGTCCCTAACCTATTGAAAAGATACCTAGGGTAAAATCAAATACTATAAATTATTTAAATAATTAATTAATTAAAATCCTATCCATAGATGTACATCGATTAGTCAGAGCTTTCTTTGAATCCATATGCAGTCTATGTGGATTCTAGTACCCACTAAGAAAGTAAGGTAATACCTTGAATTGGTGATAGAGGCTACTAATTCGAATAAGATAATGGAAGAATATTTTGATTAAAGTTTAAATCTTTAGATTTATTAGATCATTTACTAATTAGGTTTTTGGTTCTTCTTTGTGCAGTTAAGGACAAACCCTAGTTGCTCTATTCATCATAAGATATTGATATATTTATGGGACCCAACTTTGATAACAAGTATCGAAAGTTGAACATTGTTCAGCAGCATGAAGAGGTTCATGCTGGGGCTTCTATGCCTAGTCTAAACAAAATATTCAAGACTAATCTAGATCAGGCAGAGTGTTTTTACTATAAGAAGCAGGGGCACTAGAAGAGGAACTATCCTCAGTACCTTACTTTCCATGATCCTAACAGGTTGAACAAGAGAAAAGAGTAAGAAGTTGCTGATTGAGAATGTTATATGATAACATCTTATAATTTTTCTATTTATGATGCTACTACCTGGGTATTGGATACTGAAAGTGAAGTTCATATTTGTAATTTGTTGCAAGGACTTCAAATTAGTAGAAAATTTGAAAATAACAAGCGATTCCTGAATGTTGGAGATGGAAGATCTATTCCACTTCTAGCTATGGAAATAGTTTAGCTTATTTTCAATACTAATGTCATTTCTTTAGATGAATATCATTATTGTTCTTCTTTTCTGATGAATATAATCTCTGTTGGCCTTTTGGCCAAAGATGGTTATCATTTGTCTATAAAGAAAGATTATTGTGATATCATTATGAATGATGTTATAATAATAGAAGGACAATAAAGAAATGGTATTTACATTTTATTATAGCCTATGAGTGTAATGTACACTTCTAAAAAATGCTCAAGGTTAGATAATATCTCTGATATCTACTTATGGTATTGTAGGCTATGTCACATTAACAAGAATAGGATAAACAGATTGACTTAAGAAAAAATTTTTGAAGTTAGTGGTTCTAAATCACTTCAAACCTGTGAGTCTTATTTTCTTGGAAAAATGATCAAATCATCTTTTACTAGAAAAGATGAAAGAGCCACTGAGCTCTTAGATCTAGTACATACTGATGTATGTGGACCTATGAGTATAAGTGCTAGAGATGGATATTTCTACTTTATCACTTTAATAGATGATCTATCCAAGTATGGGTATATCTATCTAATGAAATACAAGTTAGATTCATTTGAAATGTTCAAACGATCCAAAATAAAGTAGAAAGATAAACTAAAAAAGGTACTAGAACTCTTCGATCAGATCGAGGATGTAAATATCTATCCAGTGAATTTTTGATATATCTAGGAGAGAATGTGATTCTCTCATAATGGACTCCTCTAGGGATACCACAGCATCATGATATATCGAAAAGGAGGAATCGAATCTTGTTAGACATGGTTCCATCTATGATGGGGTTTGCTAGTCTGCTTGTTTCATTTTAGGGTTATGCTCTTGAGACTGCATATTTTATATTGAATAATATATCGAGTAAATCTATTACAAGGACTCCATATGAGATATATACTAGACATAGGCCTACACTCTCTCACCTTCAGATTTGGTGTTGTCCAGCCGATGTTAAACATTTGCATATAGATAAACTTGGACCTCGATCTAATAAGTGTGTTTATAGGATATCCTAAGAAAACTATGGATTACTATTTCTACCATGCTGAAGAACAAAAAATATTCATCAGCAATAGAAAAATATTTTTAGTAAAGGAGTTCCTTCATGAAGGAATTATTGTCTCTAAGGTTAAACTTAAGAAAGTTCAATAGATAGAAAAATTGATACCAGTAGTCAAACCTGAATCGGATTTGATTAGATCAAATCCAGAGCCCCATGCACCATTAAGATGATCTGGTAGAGTACCACATTAGCCAGATAGATACTATGGTTTCTTGGTCCATGATGGTGATCTTATTGAACTCGATGAGAATAATGAGGATTCAATCACCTATATGGATGCAATACAGAGATTTGATTCCAAAAAATGGATTGGGACCATGAAGTCCGAGATAGAGTCTATGAAGGTCAACGATGTGTGGACATTGGTTGGCCTGCCTAAAGGAGCTAAACCTGTTGAGTGTAAGTGGGGCTTCAAGAGAAAGAGGGGCGCAGATGGAAGCTAGAGACCTATAAAGCCTATCTAGTTATCAAGGGATATCATCAATGTTATGGTATTAACTATGATGAGATGTTCTCTTCTATAGTAATACTCAAATCCATTTAGATAATGCTTGTGATAGCTGTCCATCTAGACTATGAGATCTGGCAGATGGATGTAAAAATAATTTTTTTGAATGGAGAACTGACCAAAAAGGTGTATATGATACAACCTGAGGGGTTCACATGCATAGATGAGTCTAAGGTGTGCAAGCTTTAGAGATCTATTTATAGATTGAAGCAGGCATCTCGGAGTTGGAACATGCATTTTGATAAGATGATCAAAATATATGGCTTCATTAAGAATAGAGAAGTGCCCTGCATTTTAAGTGGACAAATAGTTCGATACTGATATTTTTTATCTTATACATTGATGACATTCTCTTAATTAGGAATGACATCCTTGCACTGCAAGAAATAAAAGTTCGGCAGTCATCTTAGTTCTCCATGAAGGACTTGGGTGAAGCATCCTACATTCTAGGGATGAAGATCTATAGGGATATATCTAAGAGAATCCTTGGCTTATCCCAGTCCATGTACATAGAAACTATGCTGAAAAGGTTCAGCACAAAGAATTCCAAGAAGGGCAATCTTTCGAAAGGCCATGAAATTTCTCTTTCTAAGAAGGATTGTCTGACAACTCCTGAAGAGAGAAAGCATATGAGTAAAATCTTATATGCTTCGACAGTGGGATCTATCATGTATGCCATGATATGTACAAGATTAAATGTGGCATACTCACTAGGAGTAGTAGGTAGATACCAATCTGATCTAGGGAGAATCACTAAAAAGTGACGAAAATCATCCTTAAGTATTTAAGAAATACTAAGAATCAGTGGTTGATTTATGGTGAGTCAAATCTGAAACATATGAAGTTTACAAATTTCAGCTTTCAATTTGACCATGATGATAATAGAAGCACGTCGGGTTATATCTTTATCCAAAATGATGGAGCCATCTATTGAAAAAGTTTCAAGTAGCATACTATAGCAGACTCTATATGCGAGGTGGAGTACATCGTAGCATCAGATGCCATGAAAAAAAGCAGTGAGGCTGAGGAAGTTCATCATCGAGCTTGGAGTAGCATCCTCCCTAGATGGTTCAGTCTTGCTTTACTATGACAACACTAGATCCATTGCTCAGATGAAAGAACCAAAGACATACCAGCAAACGAAGCACATACTACGTCGCTACCACCTGATCTGGAAGATCATGGATCGAGGTGATGTTCACCTTCAAAAGATCGATGGAAATGAGAACCTAGTCGACCCCTTCACTAAAGCCCTGACGGTAAAGGAGTTCGACAACCATGAGTCGAAGATGGATATTTGATACTGTACTAAGTGGTTTTAGGACAAGTGGGAGTTAATTGAAAATTATGTTCTAAAGCCAATCATCAATCTATTGATGGTTATGCTATTTTATAATTATAAATAATTTATAATTGAATAAAATTATATTATGGCATTTTGATTATAAAATCTACATCTTCTAATGAACTCCATGTTATGATGAAGTCCTTAGGACTACTTAATTTTGATAAAGAAAGAATTTATCAATTAGTCCTTAAATTATTTGCGATCAAATGATACATTGTTAACTAGGACGACAATATTTATCGAGTATAGGTCCTTATGAGCCTTATAGATTGGCTATTCTCTTAACCAAGGAGTGTGGAGATATTGGTATGGCATATAGGTGAGATGTAAGGATATATCGCTATTGAATCTGACCAACTCCAAAGCATTTTGCTATCGAGAATTACTCTTATGGGATATGGGTCTAAGTATCCCTTAGACCTAAATCACCATGGTGGCTTGTAAGCAACTCACTATGCTTTGGTGCCAGATTGCCTAAATTTTTAATTCAATGATAGAAGGTTTCTAGGCACAGTCAAGTACATGTGAAGTCGGTGAGTGATTAAGATGGGATTGACCACTCAAACAGTTTGGAGAAAATGCATTACTATATTTTAATTTAGCAAAACATTAGCTAGGATAATCCATGAGATGGATTTGGTATTTTGAAATACAATATGGATAATCTAATTAGGATTGATAGTTAAACTCTGAGTTGTTTTATGAGCATTAAGGTAAAGAAGATGAATTATATGGAAACTATATCCACATGGATTCTAAGAGTATTGTTTTATACATTCGATCTATTCGGCCATCATGTATTATTGCTAGATGATCACGTTGATTGGTAAAAAAATTTATTCCTATGCTATCGATTTAGGTTCAAACCTATGGGATTAGATACATAAAAGATCTCGATCTAATTAGATGGTTGATCAATGATTTAGAATCATTCTTAGGTCAAACAATCAATAAGATTGATATTTGACCTGGTGCAAGTATTATAGGATGATTGATTAGCAATCAGATTATTAATTAGCTTAATTTGATTAAGCCAAAGGTCTGAGATTAAGCTTAATTGAATAAGATTTAATTAGATTTGGTTTGGGCCTAATTAAATCAAGTCCAATTGGTTTATCGGATAAACTAATTATAAGGAAGAATAAGTCCCTGTTCTATTAGGATTTGTATGCACCTAATTTTTAATTTAATTAAAAATTAAATTAAATTTAAATTTATTTTAATTTGATTTAATTAGACTCTTAGTTTGACTAAGATCATTTCTAATTGGGTTGCATTAGTTTTGATTTAATTGGATTCAAATAATAAGTTGGATCAAGTCAAAACTAGAAGTCCTAGTGTGACTTGGATTTCTCCATCTTGCACTACCTTGCTTTCCAAGCCGACTCATGCCAATTTTCATGAAATTTTCATGGTAAATTTTATTTCTAGAGAGTATCCATGATCTTTTTATGTCTCCCACCATTTTAGAAGTAAATTAGTTATGGAATAGGTCAAAACAAATAAGTTATTTTGACCTAGGTCTCTATTGGATAGAGTTTGACATATCATCTTTCCTTATCTCTTTGAGGTACCAAACCGCGTGATTTCCCTCTGATTTTTTCATGAAAAATAGAAAACTTTTGTGCACATATTTTCTAGAGTCCATGAGAAATATAAGGAGGGGATGCCTAAGAGTTGGGCTCCCCAATCCTTGCTCAATTTGGACCTGCCTTTCTAAATATTTGACTTAGACAAGAACTCTATCATAACTCCCTATTTAAAGATAGTTAGAGCATGAATTTTCTACAAGTTTTAGAATTGAGAGAGAGGTTTGGGCCATGGGAAGCTTGGGTGCAAAGAGGATCTAGGTGTGGTGCTTCATTGAGACACAAACCATTATGTCCAGGTAAGAGAAAAAGAAGGAAGAAGAAAGCATTCTTCTCCAAGGTTTTCTAGATATCTTTTTTCTTTGTTTTGTGAGATTTTAGAAGAGTGTTTTCTCTTCCAAATTCCTCCACATTTCCTCTAATTTTTGGAAGGTCCAAGTTTTGAAGAAGGAGATTTTTGATCAGCCATCTCCTCTGATTTCCAATCGTTGGACTTTAGATCAACGATCAAGGCTTCGTGTGGACTTCCTATAGAGGCTGAATCTATGTATAGCTCAAAGAGACGACCTCAGCCTTAGATTAGTAAGTTGAAGATCCCAACTTACAAAAGATAAGAGAGATTCGATCTTTCTCTCCCACTAAATTGAACTAGTCTTAGTTTGATGCTAATATTATCAACATCATTAACTTTATTTAATGTTTTAATTTTAGATTTATTAGCATGCATAGATCATGACATTAGATCCTACATCTAAGATTTATTTATGTATTTTAATAAATTAATATTATTAATTTATTACTTTTGCTGATTTAATTTTAAAATAGTTTCAAAATTCCTAAAGAAATCTTAGATTTTTTCTTTAGCTGATTCTCGTAAGGTTGTTTTTGTGATGCTATTTAATTGATCATCAAAGACCTCCAAGATCTCTCCTTGCAGGCTCCAGAAGTCCATGACCTTGGGAAAGTGCTCCAATGAGTGGGAGGATTTTTTATTCTAGTTAATCTTTTCTCTTCTCTTTTTAAACAAATAATACAATCCTATAAATTATTAGGTCCATAAAATGAAAATGTTATGGAGATAACAAATTCATAGCCTCCCATTAAGTTGGGTGATAATGGGTCCATTAGTCTGATAACTATTAAAAGCCTAAAGGCTTGGTGCTTATCTACTATTGGGATTATCATTCATAATATGATAATTTGGTCATGTCTCTTTGATAAGTAGTGAGGTTGGTTGGCCAAAGTTGGGTCTGATCATTTGTTGGTAAGATATATTGAGTATGGTCATGTTACTGGTTGGACCTAACTAGATCTTTTAGTTGAGACTAGAGCTTACTGAAAAAAATATAGGATAAAATTAATTACTAAAAATTATTTTAAAAAATAATTAGTTAAGAACCTACCCGTAGATGCACATGGGTTGGTCGGCTAAAGTCGGGCTTGTGTGTAGTCTATGTGGATTCTAGAATCTGCTAAGAAATTAATATAATTTCTAGAATTGAAGGTAGAGGCTACCAATTTATACAAAATAGTGGAAGAACCTTTAGACTAAAGTCCACATCTTTAGGATTAAATGATTCATATACTACTTGATCCTTATTTTGTTCTTTCAGATATAGCCACTTCTTTATCATTCTAATCACTATTGGATAGTGATAAATTGATGGCACCTTATTTGGTAGCTGGTATTGAAAGCTAAAGATACTCATGGAGCATGAATGGCTCTTGTATCTTCTAATAGATTTAGTATAAAATTTGGTGTGGTGCTTCCAAATCTTGGGAGGCCACAAGAGAAGTCGGGGTGTTGATTCTGGGAGACTAGAACAAGTGTGGTCCTAGGGCTAGGATAGGAGTGGTCATAGGGTGGAGATGATATGTAGCTCTCCATAGACTTGAGGTTCAGATGTGAAGATCTTGAGGGGCTTGCTTGGTGCTTCGAAGATATAGAAACATAAGGTATAGCAAATGACTAGAGCTACGAGAAGTACTAGCCAAGAAAAGAGGCTGGCACATAGGTGGAGCTGGCTCGGATACAGGTTGAGCCGGTTTGAACTAGGAGAAGTATTAATCAAGAAAAAGGACTAGCAAATAGGTGAAGCTAGCTTGGATACAGGTTAAGTCAGCTCAGACTGAGATTGAGTTGGTCCTCTCAGGCAGATAGAAAATAATGTTCAGGAATCTATGGCACAAGACATAATCGAGTTAGCTCGAGCCTCCGTTGAGCTAGCTCGGATACAGCGGATAGATCTACATAGAGTTTTCTATTTGGTCTTGGATTGAGTTTGATCCAAGGGGTCTTAAGGCCTAATTTGAGAGGTCTTAAGAGGGCTAATTCATATATGGGTTGGGTTTAGATCTAGGTGATGAGAGCATGTAAAATCATAGATGTACACAGATTTTGTTGAGTGCTTTCATATATTGGGTTAGCCTAGGAGAGTTTTTGAGCTAAGATTTATTAGCGTTTATATGGAAATCGTAGGGTACATAAACCTAGGTACTGTAACTTTTATAGTTGAAGGTGGAATAAAATTGAGCTTTTCTTTCTAACTTTTTTCTCTCTTCTCTCTTGTTTCAATGCCTAACCTAGGGTTGCCACTCATTTCCCTTATTTTTTTTTTATATTTGCTAATTTAACACCCAAATCTATGCAAGAGATCGATCCTCGATTATGGTTTCGAGCAACCGTGGAGGATAATAATTGGTATCAGAGTTGCTGATTGTTCTAATAGTTTGGTATCAGAGCCCACTTGAGCATGGAGGAGCAAGAAGATCAGGTTTTAATAGAGAATCAATAGTGAGGTTCAGATCTAAAGATTTTCTCTACATTTTGTGAGGAAGGAAGAGATTTAGGAGCTATTGTCCACCCTTCTTAGTCAAGGTAATATTTAGATCTACCTATTATACTATTTTTAATTTGGTTTAATCATGAAAAATAGTGGGTTAAAGGTAGAATTTGAGAAGTTTGATAGAAAAGAAAGTTACATGATGTTGAAGGTTAGGATGGAAGATCTGCTGGTTCAGATGGGATTGGATTTGGCCTTAGAGGATAGGCTAGAGATAAGGTGTGGATGTCCCTGGAAAAAAGGGTATATGCCATGATTAGGGCTTATTTGGTAGATGAGGTTTTATATGGTATGTTGGAGAAAAAAAAATCTAAGGGATTATGGTTGAGGTTACATTAGTTGTATATGAAAAAAATATGTGCAATAAGTTGATGCTGAAAAAGCAACTATACAACCTTCGGATGCAAGGGGGCAAGGATGTTTAGGACATATTCAGCAGTTCGATCGGATGAGAATGGACTTGAAAACATAGGGATAGATCTTGAAGAGGAGGACAAGAGTTTATTATTGTTGTATTTGCTATCAGAAGCTTCGATCCGTTGGTGACTATGCTGTTGTATGGTCAGGAGAAATTGGTGTATGAGAAGATTGTATCAGTGCTCAGGTTCAACGAGCAGCGAGAATGGATGATGAAGAGGAAGGTCTTTCAAGAGGATTTTACAATTTCCAAGAGGCCTATCAAAGGAAAGAAGAAAGGCAAGCAGAGTGGCAGTAAGGAGTCCAAGAGATGCTTCAAGTGTAATGAAGTAGGGCACTTTAAGTAGAAGTATCCACTTTAGAAGAAGTGCAAGGGAGGAGAAAAATTATATTCCATCGGTACAGTCACTAAAAGAGAAGAGTCGAATGAGCTCTTGTTGGTTTTAGAGAAGCCTACAAGACGCAATGTATCTGAGATGACTTCGAAGGGGTCTGTGGAGTGCGAAGGTTTCGAAGGGGCAGCAATGATATTTGAGATGCAATGGCAGGCCCAACAATGCAGCATTGGATGGTTGCCTTTAGGTGACTCGGTTACAAAGTCAGCTTCCACGGCATCAGAAAGACTTCAGTTTCTGGTGGAACACCGAGCCGAGGTGGCTTCATAGGTAGAGGGAGATATGACATGAGTTTAAAGCAGAAGGGTGCAGAGGAAGGACTGATATCCTAGGATCAGTGCTGGAGATGCATAGTTCTAGGTGGAGTGGCATGCATGGATGGATAAGTGTAGTTCTGAGGAGACCATGTTAGGTAGTACAGCGAGTGTTGGTACAAGAATGCTATGGATTCTCTAGAAAAGTTCAGGATAAGTGATGCGGCTACCAAGCAAAAGGATATCTACAACTTCAAAGATGGTGCCCAGGAGTAAGCCAAAGTTTTCAGCAATGGAGGCAATCATCCCAAAGGCCTCAGAGGGAGCTTGGCAACTGAAGAAGGATGTTAGTGTCAAGGTGTGCATGAGGTGTTAGATGTGTGCCCTAGAAGCTAGATTGGCTGACACATGTAATACACTTCTAAAGATATTTTTATAATTTTGACTATAAATTAATAAAAAAATTATTTTCTATCATAGTGTGTATTTAAAAGTATCTATGATATATTTTTTGAGTTAATGGTAATGATAATTCATATTTTCAATAGTTGATAATTTAAGAAATGAATTTTCATAATTAACTCATAAACTGCTTCCGACCACAGGATTATCATGAGAATGGTGATCGATCTGGAAGGTTGTGTACAATCATTGCCTTAGGATAGATGAGTCTTAAGTCTATGATATGGAGACATCAGAGTAGGAGTACAGGTACTCGTTAGAGAATGAGGGCACTGAGCGTGACCACCTCGAGCAGTCATAAGAAAGTCTACGTTCTCGATGATGACTGGCTCGATGCTGCAGTTGTGTATCAGGTTCTTTGACCTAAGGTGCATCGACAGTTCACCTTAAGTGTGTTATAGTTTGACTGCACCATAACTCGATCTCCTAGCCATTTGGAATTCTGAGGTATATGTTGGCTATAGCATGTTTATTGCAGGAACTGGATTGCACCAAGATGAGATCTATCAACCTCGATAGTGAAGGAGTAGTCCTATGATGATCATGAGATTGAGTCCTTAAGCCCGTGGCCATGGTAGTGTGATATAATAGAAAAGAGTTATCTATTAAGGTTTCATATTGGACTCAAATTGAATGATTCATTTATATGATGGATGTTGGGTTTTGACAAGTTTGCCTTAAACCCTAATACTGTCGGAACTCATGATAGTAGAATCGATTCACATAGATAGCTGCATCGAGAGGTTTGCTTTCAATTTTGATGGATTGACACCATATGTTGCTAGGTGTCACTGGTGGATTTAGGAGCAATTAGAATGATCCTGATGATCGATCATTCTAAATGTAAGAATCAAAAAAGTTCTGATCCATCGAAAGATATTTCAATGATGTCAATGATAGAGATCATAATATATCTCATTATCATACAGAATTGAACCTAACTAGATCACACATACAAGGATTTAAGTCTGGTTGTGACCAATTGGACTAAGTCAGTTTAATTAATTTGGATTAGATCTGATTAGGTTCATAAAAATCATGCTAGCACATGATTGAACCTAACATTCTACTTTTGTAATCTTTCTAGTTTGTCTCAACCAAAACCCTGAATGGAACTTGTCCATGTTAGAATAGGATTGTCTAAAATTCATCAGATGATTTTAGGACAACACCTGCCATTTCAGGTCACCTACCATTTTTAATCATTGCCTTTTCTTTCGCACACTAGGGTCAAAGGTTGATACTGTTGTATGAAAGAAGGGATCAGGGGCGCACGCCACCTAGAGATTTTCTAAGGGTGTGCGTGTTAGATATGTGTGCCCTAGAAGCCAGAATTGACTGACACTTGTAATACACTTCTAAGAGCAAAATTATAATTTTGACTATAAATAATAAAATGGATTATTTTCTATCACATAGGTGTATTTAGTGTTTGTAATTCATCCCTTGAGTTAATGGTAATGATAATTCATATTTTCAAGAGTTGAAAATTTAAGACATGAATTTTCATTTATTAACTCATAAAATGCTCCTGACCATTGGATCATCATGAGGATGGTGATTGATTCGGAAGGTTAGTGCACAATTACTTCTTTGTAGTAGATGAGTCTTAAGTCTATGGTGTAGAGACATCGGAGCGAGAGTACAGGTACTCGTTAGAGAATGAGGGCACTGAGCGTGACCACCTCGAGTAGTCATAAGGAAGTCTACCTTCTTGTCGATGACTGACTCGATGTTACAGTGGTGTGTCTGGTTCTTTGATCTGAGGTGCATCGGTAGTTCACCTTGAGGGTGTTATAGTTTGACTATACCATGACTCGATCTCGTAGCCATTCGAAATCCTGAGGTGTATGTTGGCTATAACATGTTCATTGTAGGAATTGGATTGCACCAAGATGGAATCTATCTACCTTGGTGGATGAGGAGCAGCTCTATGATGATCATGAGAATCAAGTCCATAAGCCCATGGCCATGGCAGAGTGTGAAATAATAGAAAGAGTTTCTATTAAGGTTTTCACAATCGGACTTGAATCGAATGATTAAATCTTATGATAGAAATTAGGGTTTGATGAGTTCACCTTAACCCTAATCTGATCGGAGCTCAAGATAGAAGAACTTAATCACACAAGTAGCTACACCGAGAGGTTCATTTTTAGTTTTGATGGGTTGCCACCATATGCTGCTAGGTGTCACTGGTGGATTTTGAGAGCAATTAGAATGATTTAGATGATCGATCATTCTAAGTTGTCTGAATCAGAAGAGTTTTAATCCACCGAAAGGAGTTTCAATCGATGATAGAGATCATGACGTATCCCATTATCATGCAAAACTAAACCTAACTGGGTCACACGAACAAGGGTTTGGATTTGGATATCATCAATTGGACTAACCCAGTTCAATTGATTTGAATAAGATTCAATTAGGTTCAAGAAAATCATGCTAGCACACGATTGAGCCTAACGTTCTCCTTTTTCTATCTTAAAAGTTATCTCGACTGAGCCAAATAAGTTTGTGCTCACTCAGGTACCTTTACTTGGTCTGACTGAAGCTTGTCCAAGTCAAAAAAGGATTGTCTTAATTTATGAGATAAATTTGAGACAATACCTACCATTTTTCATCACCTACTAATTCTTATACTTTGACTTGGTCAAACGTTGACCTTTGACCCTTGGACATCTGCCCATGTGTCATGCACTTATTGGAGAGTAGATAGGGGCTTGTCCCCTCTCTAGAAATTGGAAAGAAGGGGGCACTTGTCTAGGATGGCGTGGGCCCATGGATAGGGATACTGGAGTCCCATATGGATGGGACTCCAGGTTGCTTCTTGGTCTCTACTTAGGTGGCCCTTGGGTATCTACTTTGACCAGTCTTAGGCACCATCTAAGAATGAACCTATGGGTCTATCATCTAATTGGATCAGGTGATGTCATCCCATCAATTAGATTTAGATCTGATTGAACTACATGATTGACCGGGGTGATGCAGCACTGCATGGCACAGCAGAGTCTATAAAAAGACCCTATCTGTGCTTACTTTTATGAACTTCTCTTCCAAGCCATGCCCCAAGGCTGCCCCTCTCCCTTCCCCATGCCACCATCTGGTCCTCTCCCTCCTCTCCACCCCCAAGAAAGTTGGGCCTTCAGATTAGTGCCAGTCAGGCAAGGAAAAGCTGACAAAAAAGGAAGAAGGCAGCACTGCTGTAGAGACGACGGACGATCTTCAGTAGGTGTTTTGAAGATCCTCTAAATTAGATCCAGATCTAATTTTTAAAGAAAAAAAAGAAAAAGAGAAGATCTCCATATCCAGTCCAAGTGGATACTGGTAGAGGCCAGGCGCTTGCATGGCTAGATCCAGAACCTCAGAGCTTCCGCAGGATCATCAACGAATAATCAGATTACCCAAGATCAAGATAAAAATTAATTCAAAATTAATTTAGTTTTACTTTTCTTAATTATCAGATTATAAATCAGATTTGAAAAGTATCAGATCTGATCTGGATATGAGAGGAAAGTTTTTGAAATATGCCTCTCGATCCAATCAGATCTAAACGAACCTAACCCAAAAAATCTGGATTTCCCTTCAACTAGTATCAAAGCTAGGTTGTTATTAATTTTTTTTAGATCCAATTTAATCTAATTAATTAGTGATTTTAGATATCACATGAGATGTGATTAGACTTAAAATTAAAAATTAAAAAAGTTAAAATAAATTAATTTATATCTAATATGTATGAGATACATAACTAGACTAGGAATATAATTGTTCCATGCGTAGTCTAGTTTGATCATAATTTTTGTTTGATTAAAAGTAATTTTTAGATCTATTTATTTTTTATTTTTTTGATATTATAAATATTATAATCAGATCTAAAAATATAAAATAAAATAAAATTAATTATTCATATGGGATATGATAGTTGCATATTTAGACTAGTTGTAGAATAATTCTGCAAATAGGTCTAGATTAAATTTTATTTGATATTATCGAATTTAAATTTAATTTTTTAGATGATTATGAGATAATTTAGATCTGAAAAATATGCATGCATGATATATGTGACATATACAAAATATGTTTTAATTATATCTATTTTTTATATGAGATATATGCTTAGATCTAATTTATTTTTGTAGATTAGTTATATTTCTGATTAAGGCATTCCCCTTTGCCGTCCGATAATAAGAACAAAGTAGGGCTTAATGACCCTCTCCTTCCATTCGATGGGGTGTTCTTATGATGTGTAGGTGTGCTGTGCGTTCGTCCTTCATCAAAAATTGAAAACTTACTTTCTACAAAACCCTAGATCCTAAAACCCTAGGATTTTTTTACATGTTTTGTTTATAAACCCTAACTCAATTGAGAATTAAGTTTATGAAATATCAATTAGATCTAAAATTAAGAATTTTAGATCTAAGACATATTCATAAATCTGAGTTCGGGCTTGGATAGCTTAATTAGATCTAGCGGTTGATCAAACCGAATCAAGAGTTGGTTAGATGGGATCAACAATGCTTAAATTGACCAACCTAATAGGATTAAGTCTGGGTTAAGATCGAGTCATGAATGTGATCGATCAAGCTAAGACCTAATTAGGCTCAGTGGTTAGAGTCTGAATTATAGGCTAACCCGATTGGTTCTATCTCAACAATTTGGTGTCTAAGGTAAGTTTGGCAGATACGACCTACTGGTTTTTAATTGGAAGCTATTCGACTCGAATGCATTCTTATCGAGTTAATGGCATATCCCTTCCATCGGTCTCACTTATCTGGCCATGTTTGTTGACTCAGTTCTGATCTGAGATGGTCAATAATTCGAGCTAACCCATGCCACTAGGTTAGTCATAATGGTTATGACTATGTCAAGTCTAGTTTAATGAGACCTAAATCAAATCTCCCTAAGAAAAGATTAAGTCTAAGGTCTTCCACCATTGTAGATGTGAGGGCCCTTCTCGGGGTTGATTGTTCTCAGCTGGTTACAGTGGCTTAGTTGCATCAGAAAGATGCAATCATATCTATTAGGCATCGGATGCTATGGGTTGGAGGATGAATTGGGCTCAATATTCCAGATATAGTGAGAGACTCAATTGGGAATCCAATCTGTGTAAATGGTGGGTCTGACTTAACTAAGGAGTGGATCAATATTCCGGACATGGTGAGATTCAAGAATTAGAGATCAAGTTTGGGTGCACCATGATTAGAGAATCATTGAACAAGAGTTGTTCACCCATTGGCTAACCCATCATCAATAACTGTTAGGTGAGGTGATGAGTCAGTTGGTGGGACCATACCATCCACTAAAAATCAGTAATCGTGAAAATTTTTGCATCTCTACAGAGAGAGTGTAGAGATCCAAAAAAATAATGGAAGCTAATTTGTTTAAAAATAAAATTCTTAAACAAATTGGTTAAGTCTTAATTACAATATCTAACTAGAAACTTTGACTCTCTACAAGAAGATGTCTGCATCAAACCCACCAGCACGAATCCTGGACATCCATAGACTGACAGGACTAAATTACAAGGATTGGCTCTAAAACTTCAAAATCATTTTGGGTTCTGAGAAGTTAACTGATGTATTGGACCAGAACCCTCCCACCTTACCAGCTCGTCCATCCACTGAATAGAGAGCATCTATGGATAAGTTGACTGATGAAGATAATAAGGCCAGATACTACATATTGGGCTCGATGTCTAATGAGCTTCAGCATCAATATGAAGATATCAAAGCTGCTTGCCATATATTGGCTCACCTACAGGAGATGTTTGGTGAATAGAGTCGTGCAGCCAAGTATCAAGTCACTAAATGACTGTTCAAGGCTAAGATGCGTGATGGACAGTTAGTCCAAGATCATGGTCTGATGATGATCAAGGATTTGGAAGAGCTTGAGAAGCTCGGAGTAAGGTTGGACTTGGATATGTTGAATGACATAATTCTGTAATCCTTGACCAATGCGTATGGACAGTTCATCATGAACTACCATATGCATAAACTTCAAAACTCCTTGGCCAAACTTATGAACATGCTAGTTACCGCTGAGCTTTCCATGAAAGGTTCTAATGGCTCAGTACTTGCTATGGAACAGACATTTTTCAAGAGAAAGTCTTTTGGAAAGAAGAAGAAGTCTGTGAAAATGCAGAAGGTGGAAGGAGGAAAGAAGAAAAAGACAGAGCCGAAGAAGAAGGTCGCTGACAAAGGAAAGTATTTTCATTGCAACAATGACGGCCACTGAAAGCAAAACTGTCCTACTTACCTAGCCACCCGAAAGAAGAAGGTGGCAGGTCCTTCTGGAGATATACTCATTATTGAGTCTAACCTTATGGTTTCTTCTGCATCCAGTTGGGTGGTTGACTCTGGTTCTAGTGCTCACCTGTGCACTTCTATGCAGTGTCTTGAGGATAGCAGGAGGCTAAAGGATGGTGAGATGATCCTATGCATCAAAAATGGAGCAAGGGTTACTGTCGTGGCCGTAGGAATATATCCTTTTCGACTACCATCTGGTGTAGACATAGTATTAAAAGACTGTTATTTTGTGCCTACAGCAAGCAGAAATTTGATTTCTATTTCTTGCCTTGCATTAGAAGGCTATGTAATAAGTTTTCTTACGGACCATTGTAACATTCTTTATGAAAGAAATAAAATTGCAAATGGTTTCCTTATTAACGGTCTTTATCAGTTACATGTTGATGTATCTATTTTTAACTTCAAGCAAAATGTGAATGCCATAAAATCAAAATATCCTAGGGATAGTCCTAATGATAGATATCTATGGCACCTAAGATTAGGTCATATAGCAGAAGATAGGGTTAACAAATTGAAGAAAATTGGGCTATTAAGTCCATTGACTTCCGAGTCATATCCAATTTGTGAATCCTGTCTTCATGGCAAAATGACCAAGCTCCCTTTTGTAGGACATGGGGAAAGAGCCACGGATCTTCTTGCCCTAGTACATACAAATGTGTACGGCCAATTTGATGTGTCGGCTAGAGGCAACATAGTCTACTTCATAATCTTTATCGATGATTTATCAAGGTATGGGTATGTGTATCTTATGAGACATAAGTCTAAAGCATTTGAAAAGTTCAAAGAATTCAGACATGAAGTAGAAAAATAAATTGAAAAATTCATTAAGGTTCTTTGATCAGATCGAGGAGATGAATACCTTAGTTGGGAATTCCTGGACTATCTCAAAGAAAATGGCATAGTCTCTCAATGGACTCCACCAGAAACACCTCAACTCAATGGGGTTTCAGAATGGAGGAATCAGACCCTATTAGGTATGGTCCGATCCATGATGAGCTTCATAGACCTCCCTAATTTTTTTTAGGGATACTGTTTGTTAACTGCAATTTACCTACTGAATAGGGTTCCTTCTAAAACCGTTCCTACCACACCATATGAGATATGGCATGGTAAGAAACTAAGTCTAAGTCATCTTAGAATTTGGGGTTGTCTGGCTTATGTCAAAAGACAACAAGCAGACAAGTTAGACTTTAGGTCCTTTAGAGCTCGATTCATAGGATATCGTAAAGAGTCATTAGGATATTATTTCTATATTCCAGAAGATCACAATGTGATTGTGAGTCAACATGCCATCTTTCTTGAAAAATAGTTTATTCAAGATAGCGGCATTGAAAAGCATATCAAGCTCGATGAGAAAGTCTCACAAGAGCAACGAGGTAAGGATCAAATGGAACCAAATCAAATTAAGCCAATCCATATACTACCTCCTCCACCTCGTAGATTGGAAAGGGTTTTGCATCCCCCTGAAAGGTACTTAGGTACCATTTCAGAGGATGTAGAGGAAATGTTCCTCATAGGTAATGGGATTCATGCTGATGATCCTAAAATCTATAATGAGACGATATCAGATATCGACTCCGAGAAATGGTTAGAGGCAATGAAGTCAAAAATTGACTCGATGCACTCAAACCAAGTCTGGACCTTGATAGATCCACCAAAGGTATAGTACCTATTGGGTGTAAATGGATCTTCAAGAGAAAGATTGGTGCAGATGGGAATGTGGAGACATTCAAGGCTAGATTAGTGGCAAAAGGTTATAGTCAACGCGAAGGCATTGACTATCAGGATACCTTTTCGTCAGTAGCTATGCTAAAATTCATTTGCACATTGCTTGCTGTTGCAGCCTATTTTGATTATGAAATAATGCAAATGGACATGAAAATGATATTCTTAAATGGATATCTTGAGAAAGAAATCTATATGGAACAGCCGCTAGATTTTACATCCAGTGATGATGACCATAAGGTATGCAAGCTACAAAGGTCCATATATGGACTTAAGCAAGCATCTTGAAGCTGGAATACTCATTTCAATGATGTGATCAAAATATTTGGTTTCATCAAAAATGAGGAGGAGTCATGTATCTTCAAAAAGGTCAGTGAGAGCGCTGTTGTCTTCCTTGTATTGTACGTGGATGACATCCTACTTATCGAGAATGATATTCCCATGTTGACAATAGTTAAAATGTGGTTATCTAAAGAATTCTTCATGAAAGATCTAGGAGAAGCATCCTTTATTCTAGGAATTAAGGTCTATAGAGATAGACCAAATAGGATGCTAGGACTTTTACAAAAGATGTACATAGAGAAAGTACTAAAGAAGTTTAGTACGGAAAACTCTAAGTGGGGTTTAGTACCATTCAGGCATGGCATTCATCTTTCCAAGAAGATGTGCCCTAGCACACCTGAAGAAATAGAATGCATGAGCAAAGATCTCTTATGCTTCAGTAATAGGGAGCCTCATATATGCCATGTTATGTACACGACCTGATATAGCCCATGCCGTGAGTGTCACGAGCAGATATCAGTCGAATCCAGGTGAAGAACACTGGACTTCTGTGAAATGTATCCTTAAGTACTTGAGAAGAACTAAGGATATGTTACTGGTTTTTGGTAATGGAGAACTCCAAGTTCGGGGTATACAGACTTGGACTTTATGTCTGATGTAGATGATCGAAAGTCGACATCTGAAAGTTTGTTTGTATGCAATGATGGAGCTATCAGTTGGAAAAGTTTCAAACAGACAGTGATAGCAAATTCCACCATAGAAGCAGAATAAATCACTACGTCAGAAGTTGCGAAGGAAGCATTTTGGTATAAGAAGTTTGCTGCAGAGATTGGAGTGATGCTATATCAGATGTCATTCCTCTGTACTACGACAACAATGATGCCATAGCCCTTGCTAAGGAGCTGAGGTCTCACCAGAAATTCAAGCACATCGGGTGGCGATACCACCTCATCCATGATTATTCTCGAGAAAGGTTACGTCGAGGTCAAAAGAGTCGACTCCGTAGACAATGCGGTGGACCCGCTTACAAAGCAGTTGGGCCAGCAGAAGATCGAAGCCCACCTTGAGAAGATGGGACTTAGATTTTTAGCCAATTGGCTTTAGGTCAAGTAGGAGTTTGTTAGATATGTGTGCCCTAGAAGCCAAAATTGGCTGACACTTGTAATACACTTCTAAGGGCAAAATTATAATTTTAACTATAAATAATAAAATAGATTATTTTCTATCACATAAGTGTATTTAGTGTCTGTCATATATCCCATGAGTTAATGGTAATGATAATTCATATTTTCAAGAGTTGAAAAATTTAAGACATGAATTTTCATTTATTAACTCATAAAATGCTCCTGATCGTAGGATCATCATGAGGATGGTGATTGATCTGGAAGGTTAGTGTACAATCACTTCTTTGTAGTAGATGAGTCTTAAGTCTACGGTGCAGAGACATCAGAGCGAGAGTATAGGTACTCGTTAGAGAACGAGGGCACTGAGCGTGACCACCTCGAGTAGTTATAAGAAAGTCTACCTTCTCATCGATGACTGACCCGATGCTGCAGTGGTGTGTCTGGTTCTTCGATCTGAGGTGCATCGGTAGTTCACCTTGAGGGTGTTATCGTTTGACTACACCATGACTCGGTCTCCTAGCCATTCAGAACCCTGAGGTGTATGTTGGCTATAACATGTTCATTGTAGGAATTGGATTGCACCAAGATGGAATCTATCTACCTCGGTGGATGAGGAGCAATCCTGTAATGATCGTGAGAATCAAGTCCATAAGCCCATGGCCATGGCAGAGTGTGAAATAATAGAAAGATTTTCTATTAAGGTTTTCACAATCGGACTTGAATCGAATGATTAAACCTTATGATAGAAATTAGGGTTTGACGAGTTCACCTTAACCCTAATCTGATCGGGGCACAAGGTAGAAGAACTTAATCACACAAGTAGCTGCACCAAGAGGTTCATTTATAATTTTGATGGGTTGCCACCATATGCTTCCAGGTGTCACTGATTGATTTTGGGAGCAATTAGAATGATTTACATGATCGATCATTCTAAGTTGTCTGAATCAGAAGAGTTTTGATCCATCGAAAGGAGTTTCGATGATGTCGATGATAGAGATCATGACATATCCCATTACCATGCAAAAGTGAACCTAACTGGGTCATAAAACAAGGGTTTGGATCTAGATATCATCAATTGGACTAATCCAGTTCAATTGATTTGAATAAAATTCAATTAGGTTCAAGGAAATCGTGCTAGCACACGATTGAGCCTAACATTTTCCTTTTTCTATCTTAAAAGTTGCCTGGACTGAGCCAAATGAGTTTGTGCTCATTCAGGTACCTTTACCTGGTCTGACTGATGTTTGTCCAAGTCAGAAAAGGGTTGTCTTAATTTATGAGATAAATTTGAGGCAACACTTGCCATTTTTCGTCACCTGCTAATTCTTGTACTTTGACTTGGTCAAACATTGACCTTTGACCCTTGGACATCTGTCCATATGTCATGCACTTATTGGAGAAAAAATAGAGGTTTGTCCCCTCTTTGAAAATTGAAATGTAGAGGGTGCATGCCTAGGATGGCGTGCGTCCATGGATAGGGATGCTGGAGTCCCATACGGATGGGACTCTAGGTTGCTTCTTGGTCTCTACTTAGGTGGCCCTTGGGTATCTACTTTGACCAGTCTTAGGTGCCATCTAAGAATGAACCTATGGGTCTCTCATCTAATTGGATCAGGTGATGTCATCTCACCAATCAGATTTAGATCTGATTGAATGAAGCAACACGATTGGCCGGGGTGATGCAGCACTGCATGGCACAGCAGAGTCTATAAAAAGACCCTGTCTGCACCCACTTTTGTGAACTCCTCTTCCAAGCCACATCCCAAGGCTGCCCCTTTCCCTTCTCCATACCACCATCTGGCCCTCTCCCTCCTCTCCATGCCTAAGGAAGTTGGGCCTTCAGATTAGTGCCAGTCAGGCAAGGAAAAGCTGACGAAAAAGGAAGAAGGAAGCACTACTGTAGAGACGACGGGCGATCTTCAGAAGGTGTTTTGAAGATCCTCCAAATCAGATCTAGATTTGATTTTTGGAGAAAAAAAGAGAAGAAGAAGATCTCTAGATCCAACCTGAGTGGATACCGATAGAGGCCAGGTGCTTGCATGGCTAGATCCAGAACCTCAGAGCTTCCACAGGATCATCAATGGATAATCAGATTACCCAAGATCAAGATAAAAATTAATTTAGAATTAATTTAATTTTATTTTTCTTAATTATCAGATTATAAATTAGATTTGAAAAGTGTCAGATCTGATCTGGATATGAGAGAAAAATTTTTAAAATATGCCTCTCGATCCAATCAAATCTGAACGAACCTGACCCAAGAAATCTAGATTCCCCTTCAGTGCACCCCCACTTTTTGGTATGGCAAGGGGAGGACGCACGTCCCCCTAGGTGTGCACCCAAAGTGGATAGGTTTTGACTAGGTCAAATTTTAGATTTGACCAATCAAAGAGTTTTGATAGAGATCAAACTCTAAGCGAGAAGGAAGAATCCATTGTGCACCAAACTTCCTTTCCTTTTCCCTACCTAGTCACTAGCGGCCACACTGGTCTGAGAATGAATAGTATTTCCCAACATCTAGTATCAAAGCAATATTGTGTGGAAGGAAGACACCTAAGGTTTCTACATCCAAGATCTACTATAGCAGATTTTATCCTAAAATCTTCTAGTTTTCTTCATGGTTATCTCTAGATTGAGGTGAAGCATTGTTGCATGAAGGAAAGGTGATACAAGAGGTTAGAAGGAGGATCTAGGGCCCATAGATCTTCAATGAAGGATAGTTTTGCTGGTGTGTGATCGAAGAATGGTGTTAGGACTTTGCACATGACTTGATTGTAGTCATGGGATCAACTGGATTCAAGATGGATTTCAAAAAGTTTGACAGCAAGGAAAACTTTACTCTATGGCAGCAAAGGGTAAATGACTTGTTGGTTCAACAGAGGATCTATAAGATCTTGGCAAGAGGAAGACTAGAAAAGATTAGTGCTGAAGACTGAAAAGAGTTGAAGAAAAGTGCTTTTAGCACAATCAGAATGTGCTTGGCCGATCAGGTGTCGTCCAAGGTTTGTATACAGACCATAGCAAAGGGGCTCTGGACGAGACTGGAGAACATATACAAGGGATAGAACATGACCAATAAGCTATAGTTGAAGAAATAGCTATACAATCTGAGGATGCCCGAAGGTAGAGATCTTGTTGCATATATCCAAAGATTCAATCAGATGTATTCTGAGGTGATGAGTTTGGATGTGAAGATCAACGAGGAAGATCGAGCATTGTTGCTACTTTGTTCTCTTCCAGATTCTTATGATGGTCACATAACAACTTTAGTCTATGGGAAGGAGATCCTAAACTATAAAGAAGTTGTTGGTGTGCTCAGATCAAATAAGCAAAGAGACAAGATCTGCATGGAAAACCTTAAGTCTGAAATCTTGACTATGAATGAAAGATAGGAAAGATCAAAAGAGAAAGCAAGGAGAAAATCAAAAGAAAATATTGAAATACTACAAATGTCATCAACCTAGACACCTGAGGAGAGATTGTCACCTTTTGAAGTCAGAAAAAGGAAAGGCCAGCAAGAATGATGATATAGTTCTGTAAGCAGTGGAGAAGACGTGTTAGCTATATCAGATGGGTCCATGGAGTATGATACTACATGGATATTAGATTCAGCATGCTCACACTACTATACTTCTCATTGAGAGTGGTTTGCTATCTACCAGAAGATTGATGGTGGAAGTATTAGTCTTGGAGATGATCATCCATGCAAAATAGTTGGAGTTGGCTCTATCAAGATGAGGATTCATGATGGGATCATTCATACATTATCAAATATTAGGCATGTAGTAGAACCGAAACGTAATTTGATCTTTTTAGGCTACTTGGAGGAATAGAGTTATGCTTTTAGTAGCCAGACTAGGAGTGGATGCTTGAAAAGTTCCAAGAAAGCTTTGGTGGTAATGAGACATAGAAGTCTAAGCAACAATCTTTATAGAATGGAAGGCTCAGTGATGCATGATAATGTAGAGGTGCTAGCAGTGGCATAGAAGGAGCAGCTTCTATATTGGCTGTGGTACTATCGGATGGATCATATGAGTGGTCGAGGGCTCACAGAACTTAGCAGAAGAGGGATGATCCTAGCCTAAAAAAAGGAGGGCATAGATTTATGTTAGCCATGCATCCTTGGCAAATAGCATAGAGTGATGTTTGCCAAAAGTACCAAGCACAGCAAAGGAATGCTGGATTTAGTGCACTTGGATGTGCGGGGATCGGCTCCTATATCAGCTAGAGGTAGGGTAGGATACTTTGTCACCTTCATTGATAATTTTTCAAGGAAGGTGTGGGTTTATCTGATTAGAGAAAAATTAGAGGTGTTTGCTTGGTTCAGAGCCTGGAGAGCTGAAGTTGAGGAGTCAGGAAGATAAGTGAAGTGTCGGAGGTCGAATAATAGAGGAGAGTATACAAGCCAAGAGTTTAGAAGGTACTATGAGGAAAATGGCATCAAATGCCATTACATAGTGAAGATGACTCCCCAGTAGAATGGTGTCATGGAAAGAATAAATCGGACACTGACCGAGAAAGCATAGAGTTTGATGTTGCAGATATCACTTCCAAAATCTTTTTGGGGTGATGCTCTAACTTTTTCTTATTTTCTTGTCAACAACTCCCCTCATCGCAAGCTGAATTGAGGCATTCTAGAGAAGATCTCGAGTGGGAAGAAGGTGGAGCTTGGACACCTTAAGGTCTTCAGTTACTCGGCCTATGTACACATGGAGGCAACCAAGAGAAGCAAGTTGGACTTGAAATCACAAAAGATGACATTCATAGGGTATCCACAATAAATCAAGAGGTATCTACTATGGGATTCTCAAGCACAAAGATCAGTGATAAGTAGGGATGTAATTTTTGATGAGAAGAGCATTTTGGAGAGGTCTAGGAGTATAGAAGGAACTGAGAAAATGAAGGTGGCCAGTCAAGAACAGATGGCATGTGGTTTACATCCACTTATAGGAATATTCCTATTGTGGTGGAGCTGGGTAGACAAGTTTTGACTCAGATTGAAAATTAGCATGGAGAGCCAATTGTTCAGTTAGATGTGTAGGAGTAGCTACAGACATCAAATAGAAGCAATGTGCTAGTGGGAGTGGCTTTGCACAAGCCCCAACGTACTATTATGAGATCGGTTAGATATGGCATTGATGAGGTTATCTCCTATGCTCTCATCACTACTAATAGAGATCTAAAGAATTATGCAGAGACTATAGAGAGTAAAGATCATGAGTGGATACAGGCCATGATGGAGGAGATGGAATCACTTGAAAGAATCAAACATGACAGTTGGTGGCTCTTCCAGAAGGTGCTCGACCTATTGGCTCAAAGTGAATATTCATAAAGGAGGCACCATCAAAATAAGGTGGAGTTGGATTCAAAGCTAGGCTGGTAGCAAAAGAATACTTACAAAAGAAAGAGATTGATTATACAGAAGTTTTTTTCCCTATGGTGCATCATACATCTATTAAAGTTTTGTTGTCACTCGTAGCACAACATAATATGGAATTGCAATAGATGGAAGTGAAGATGGCCTTCCTTTATAGAACTTTGGAGAAAAGGATCTACAAGAAGCAGCCAGATGGTTTCATGGAGATTGGACAGGAGAAGAAGATGTGTTTACTCAAGTGGTCACTCTATGGCTTGAAATAGTCCCTTCGTCAGTGGTATCATAGATTTAATGCCTTTGTTTTGGGTCTAGGATTTACCAGATGTAAATATGACTATTGTGTCTATGTCAAGGATGTAGATGAAGAGGATGCCTTACACCTGCTACTATATGTAAATGATATGCTTATAGCTAGTAGAAGCATGGAAGCTATAAAAAGGCTGAAAAAGGCATTATCATCTAAGTTTGAGATGAAGGATCTAGCTCTGGCAAAGAAAATTCTTGGAATGAAGATTTGCGAAGATAGGTGCAAAGGAGTGCTCCATTTGTCATAAGAAGGTTATGTCCAAAAAGTTCTAGAGAGATTTGGGATAGAGAAGACTAAACCTTTAGAGATGCCATTACCGAGCCACATATCTCTCTCCAAGTATCAAAGCTCCCAATTAAAGAGAGAGAGAGAGTATATGGATAAAGTCCCTCATACGAATGGTATAGATAGTATGATGTACACTAAGATGTACTGTAGACCAGATATAGCACATGCAGTGAGAATGGTTGGTAGATACATGGCTAAACCTGAGAAGGAATGCTAGAAAGCATTGAAATGGATATTGAGATATCGGTATGAAATAAGGGATTATGGTTTGGTGTTTGGTGGGCAGCCTGAAGGATTTGAAGATAGAGGTTTGGGTCCTCTTAAAGGGTTTGTGGATGCAAGTTATGCTGGTGATCTTTATACAAGGAGGTCTACTACTAGATACCTCTTCTACATGTATGGTGGATCAGTATCTTAGAGATCAATCCTTCAGCCAATCATGGCCTTGTCTACCATAGAAACTAAGTATATTTGAATAATAGAGGCTACAAAGGAAGCCCTTTGGCTTAGGAGGCTGATTGTTGAGTTAGGGGTAGAGCAGGGCAAGGTTATACTGTATAGTGATAGTCAGAGT
The DNA here is from genome assembly GCA_006176705.1 of Cocos nucifera. Taxonomy (NCBI): domain Eukaryota; kingdom Viridiplantae; phylum Streptophyta; class Magnoliopsida; order Arecales; family Arecaceae; genus Cocos; species Cocos nucifera. Next base: position 228,889 of record QRFJ01004342.1, on the reverse strand, counting down.
ACTTTACTACTGGCACAGAACCCAGTCTATCATGCGTGCACAAAGCATATAGACGTGAGATACCACAGGATCAGAGAGCTGGTGGAGGAAGGTGAAGTGGAATTGATGAAGGTCCATACCAAGGAGAATTAGTCTAATGCACTCAGGAAGGTACTCTCTAGAGATAGCTTTCAGATGTGTGTAGCACAGACGGATTTGCTGAGAAGAGATGAGTTCACAAGAACTTGAAAGCACCAAGTATTGAGAATTGTGTCCTAAAGCCAATCGTTAGCCTGTTGACAGTTGATATATTATAATTGATTTATTAATTAATAAAAAAATATTTTGGCATTCTTTTTCATCATAAATTTATATCTTCTAATGAACTCCATTATTGTGATAAAGTTCTTAGAACTATTTAGTTTCGATAAAGAGATGATTTATCGATTAATCCTTAAATTTGTTCATGACCAAATAATTTTAGGATGACAGCGTCAATCGAGCATAGATCGCTATATGCCATATAGGTTAGTTGTCCTCTTAACCAAGGAGTCTAGAGACACTGGTATGGCATACAGATGAGATGTATGGGTACATCGTCATTGAATGTGACCAACTCCAAAGCATTTTGCTGTCGAGAATGTCTGTGATGGGATATAGGTATAAGTATCCCTTAGATCTGAGATCACCTCAATGACTTGCAAGCAACTCACTATGCTTTGGTACTGGACTAACTGAATTTTTAATTCAGTAATGGAAGGCTTCTGGGCATAGTCAAGTACTTGTGAAGTCGAATTGTGATCAAGATGGAATTGACCACTCCGAGAGTTGGAGAAGAATGTATCACTGTATTTCAATATAGCAAAACCTTGACCAGCGTAATCCATCAGATGGATTTGATATTTTGAAATACAATATGGACAACCTTATTCGAGTTGACAGTTGAACTTTGAGGTGTCCTACGAGCATTATGGCGAAGGGGATGAATTATATGGAAACTATATTCGCATGGGTTCTAAGGATGGTGTTCTACACCTTTCGACCTATCCGGCCGTCGGGTATCATTGCTAGATGGTCACTTTGATTGATATAAAAATTTATTTCTATGCTATCAGCTTAGATTCAAACGTATGAGGTCACACATATTAGAGTTTACGTTACGATCAAATGGTTGATCAGCAATTTAGAATCGTTTTAGGGTTAAATGATCAATATGATTAATGTTTGTCCTAGTGCAAGTATTGTAGGAAGATTGATTAGCAATTTGATTGCTAATTGACTTAATTTAATTAAGCCAGTAGACTAAAATTAAGTCTAATTAAATATGGTTTAATTAGATTTGATTTTGACTTGATTGGATCAAGTCCAATTGGCTTATTGAATAAGTCAAGTGCAACGAAGAACTAGTTCTAGTCTAACTAGGATTCAGGTCAACCCAATTTTCTAATTTGATTAAAAAATTAAATTAAAATTTAATTTAATTTAATTTAATTTAATTAAGTTCTTAAATAGATTAGGGTTTTATTTAATTGGATTAGTTTACTCTTATTTTTATTTGGTTAAAAGACCTTGTTTGACCAAGTCAAAATAGGAGTCCTCATGTGACTAGGACTCCCTATTCCTTGCGCCACCTAATCCTCATGCCCCACCCTTTTCTCCTTGTATTTTTATATAAATAATCTCCACACCCAAAGGTTCCTCATGCCTCCCTTCTCTCTTTCTTTTTCTCGTATGGAAGTTTGTTGGAAGACCAAGTCAAAAGGGGAATTAGTTTTGCTTAAGGATTCTATGAGATAGAATCCTTGTCAACCAAAACTCTTTCCATAAGTGTGCTGACCCATCCTTTCTTATTTTCTTTAATTTTCATGGTAAAAGAGGACTTTTTTGTGCACCCCCCTTTGCTAGTCCACAGTAGAAAAAATGGTGGGGGCGCCTAGGAGTTCGGCGCCCCAACAACTTCCCTTATTTGGTCCTTCCTAGTCTAGGTTTTTGACCTAACTTGGACTCTACATATCTCTTTATTTAAAAGAAATTTTTTCCTAAAATTTTCATTGATTTTAGAAATTTAAGGAGCCTCTTTTTTGAATAGAAATAAAAGAAAAATTCATCTAGGCCATGGAGATATTGAAAACATAAATCAGGTTGTCTAGAAAAAGAACAAAGAAGAAGAAGAGGGTCATCTTCTAGAGTTTTTGTTCCATTTCTCTTCCTCCCTTTTGGTGAGCTTTTGAGAGGTGTCCCAGAATCACAAATCTTCTTCTTTTCTTTTAGTTTTTTGATGTATTCAGGTTTTGAAGAAGGAGGCATTGGATCAATCGTCGAAGAGAGATCAGCATAGTGCTAGCATATTGTGCTGATTTCCTACATCAAGATCTCTGATCGTATTCATGGGCTCGTGTGGATGACTCCTAGAGGTCAGATGTATGTACGGCTCATGACTTCATCCTCAAGCCTGGATCAGCAAGTTAGAACATCTAACTTGCTCATGTAATAGATCTGATCTATTAGCTTCATACTTGCATTTGATGTAGTGTAGATCTATGTTGATTTGATCAACCTTTTCTTTCTTGTTTGATTTTAATTTATGATTTAATATCATACATTGATCATGTAATAAATTTGAGATCTACATATTTATATATTTATTTAAATAAATATTTAATTTATTTAAGTCTTCTGCTCATGATCTTGAAAAAGTTTTAAGATCTACCTGTAAAACCATAGATTTGGTTCATTCAATTGGTATCAGAGCCTAGGTTCTTGTTACATAATTTTTATGCATGTTTAGATTATTTCTTAGATTAGATCTAATTTATAATCTAATTATTAAATCTATAATTTAAAAAAAAATTTAGATCTCACGAACTGCCATAAGGTTGTCCAGCTGTATGGTTTATCCCTTATAGTGAAAAGATTGTCCTAATTCGTAATGATCAGATTCTAATCACAAATTTATTAGATTTGATCTAATTTTATTTAAAATTTAATAGATTTAAAATATTTTTAGATCTAAAAATAAAATATTTTAGATTTCATGGACTGCCATAAGGTTGTCCTACCGTAAGGTTTATCCCTTACAGTGAATAGGTTGTCCTAATACATACTGATCTAAAATATTGATTCTAAAATTTTAGATTAGATCTAAGTAATTTTATGATCTGATTAAAAATATTTTAATCTAATTTCAATCATCATAAATGTGTTAGATTTGATCTAGGGAGATTTTTGATTGATTATTATTGAAACTATTTCAATTACATGAACCTATTTAGATTAGATCTAAAATAGTTTTATATTTATTTTACTTGCATATTGATTATTAATCAAACATGTAACTTGGTTAATAGAACCATGTTGTAAAAATATTTTACAAATATAAAAATTATTTTTGAAAAGCCGAACCCCAACCCTCAATCCAAAACTTAATTAAGAATTAAGAAGTTGATTGATTAGGATCTAGGATTGTTAATTGAAGATCCTAAGACACAAATCATAACACATTGGGTTAAATGGATTAGTAGAGATTGGATCCATTAATTGAATTAGACCTAGTATTAGATTAAAGAATGGACTTAATTAGAGAATTGACTAAATCTAATCAATTATTGTCTTAGATTAGATTAAGGATTCTCTAGATCAATTACAATAGTTGTAGTTGGTCAAGTCTATATCTTTAACAAGACCCAAGATGGACTTGATTCTTGGCTATGCGGTCTAGCATGAACTATTAGGTTGATCTAATTGAAACTAATTAAACTAGTTGGTGTCTAAAATAAACCAGACCGATGGTTTTTAATTGGCAGCCCACTTACCTGGCCATTTCTAATGGTGTCTAAGGCAAGCTTTGGCAAACCCTCCCATCGATCGAACTTACCTGGCCTTTTGGTGAGATTATGTTTTGATTGAATCACTTGACTATTCAAGCTGATCCATGTTAGCTAGGTAAATCAGTGTGACTGATTTAGGTGCGCTTAGACTAGCCTGTTAGTGGTCTCCCTTAAGCTAACTTGGTGAAGCCAGTGGGATGATCATAACAAGCTGGTTAATCTGACCTACTTACTTCTATAAATAAATTCTCTAAAATTATTAGGTTCCTATAATGAAATAGCTATATGATAATTGGATCATAGCCTCCCATTAAAGTGGATGATAATGGGTCCATCAGTTGGATAATCATTGGAGGCCCAAAGGCCTAGTGCTTATCGGTTGATGGAATTATCATTCATTATATGATCTCTTTGATACATCTTTCTAAATGGTGGTCAGGTGGGCCAACCAAAGTTGGACCTGATAATTCATTGGTTAGATGGGCTAAGTATGGGCATGTTAACGGTTGGACCTAACTGGACCCTTTTCTGAGAAGGCCAAAGTGAACTGATTAGGGGCTTAGGAAAAATTTAATTACTAGAAATTGTTTGAAGAAATAATTGGTTATGAACTTATCCTTAGATGTACATGGGTTGGTCAACCATAGTTGGGCTCGTGTGCAGTTTATGTGGATTTTAGTACCCACTAAGAAATTAGGGTAATTTCTTGAATTAGAGGTAGAGGCCACCAATTCGAATAAAATAGTGGGATAAAACTTTTGATTAAAGTCCAAATCTTTAAGTTTAATAAATCAATTACTAATTAGGTTTTGGTTTTTCTTCGTACAGACATGACCACTTTTCTATCACTCCGATCATTATTGGACAATGATAAGTTGATAGGACCCAACTTCGATAGCTGGTACCGAAAGTTGAAGATTGTCCTAGAGCATGAACGGATCCTATATGTGCTGACGGATCCTACACCTGAGGAGCCAGCTATCAATGCATGTAGAATAGTCATAGATACTTATCAGAAGTGTCTCAATGATCAAATCATAGTGCGCTGCATTATGTTGGCTACAATGAGTGATGAGTTCAGTCACAGATTTGAGATAGCTTAGCCAAATGAAATACTCCAAGTGTTGGAGGATTTTTTTAGCACACCCGATGATGTTGAGACGCACAAAACTAGTTGCACAATCTTCAACACCAGAATGCGGGATAGAGCCTCTATCACTAATCATGTATTGTACATGATTGAGCTGATAGAGTGCTTGAGCAAACTCGACTTTTTCTTGCATGAACAACTAGAAAAAGATGCAATATTGAACTCACTACCAAAGTCCTATCTCCCTTTCCTTACTCATTATAGAATGACAAAGTTTGAAGTAAACTATCATGACTTACTGGGGTTACTTTAGAACTTTGAAAAGGATCATCAGCTCCATAAAGAGTCAATGAACTTAGTGGGAGGTTCATCTTCTGGTTCTCGATCCTTTAGGAAAGGGAAGAAGAACAACAAGAAGAAAACAATGAAGGTGCAAGTTCAGGCTGTGACATCAGTGCAAGGCTAGACCAGGAAGATCAAGCCTGATAAGAGTCAAGCTAAATGCTTTTTTTGTAAGAAACGGGTGCATTGAAAGAGGAACTGTCCTCAGTACGTTGCCTTCCTAGATCCAAATAGGTAGAGAAAGAAGCAAGCTATTGCTGGATAAGATATTTATATGATAACTCCTTGTAATTTCTCTATTTATGATATTACTGATTGGATATTAGATATTGATAGCCCTTACCATATTTGCAATTTATTACAGGGGTTACAGGTCAGTAGAAGATTCAAGCAGGTAAAAAGTTCCTGAACGTTGGAGATGGAAGATTAGTTCCAGTTCAGCTTTAAAAATTTTGGAACTTGTATTTGAATCTTATACCGTTGTTCTTCGTGATTATCATTTCTGTCCTAGTTTCTTTTTAAATATCATTTCTGTAGGCCTTTTGGCCATGAACAATTATGAAATTTTAATAAAAAAATAAGTTTGTAATGTCACTGTGAATGGTGTTACTGCTTTCTATGGATAATTGAAGAATGGTGTATATATGTTATAACAATCTATTAATGTAGTCTATTCTACTAGCAAGCATCCTAGATTAGATAGTATATCAAATATCTACTTATGGCACTGTAGGCTAGGTCATATAAACAAGAATAAGGTAAATAGATTAACTCAAGAAAAAATCCTCGAAGTCAGTGATTGTGAATCACTTCCAACCCGTGAGTCCTGTCTTCTTGGTAAAATGACCAAGTCACCTTTTACTTAAAAAGGTGAGAGAGCCAATGAGCTCTTAGGTCTAGTATATACTGATGTATGTGCACCAATGAGCACAAATGCTAGAGGTGGATATGTCTACTTCATCACTTTTATAGATGATCTATCCAGATATGGATATGTCTATCTGATGAAACATAAGTCAGATTCTTTTGAAATGTTCAAACGATTTCAAAGTTAAGTAGAAAAATAAATTGGAAAGAGTATTAAAACTCTTTAATCTGATCGAGGAGGAGAATACCGTTCTGGTGAGTTTCTCACATATCTAGGAGAGAATGGAATTCTCTCCTAATGGACTCTTCCTAGAACACCATAGCATAATGGTTTGTCTGAGAGAAGGAATCGGACTCTATTAGACATGGTCCGATCCAGATGGTATTCGCTAGCTTGCCGATATCCTTCTGGCGATATGCACTCAAATCGTCTTGTTATCTATTAAATAGGGTTTCAAGTAAGTCTGTAGTTGAAACCCCTTATGAGATATGGACAGGGTGTAAGTCAGCACTTTCACACCGTAGGGTTTTGGGGTGCCCGGCTTATGTTGAATGGTTAGTTATAGATAAACTTGGACCTAGGTCTGATAAGTGTACATTCATAGGATACCCAAAAGAGATCAAAGGATAATATTTCTACCATGCTGATGAACAAAAAGTGTTCATCAACCTTAGGACAACCTTTTTGAAAAAAGAGTTTCTTGGTGAAGGAACTATTGCCTCTAAGGTTGAATTTGATGAAGTTCAATAGATAGAAAGTCTGATATAGAATGTTAAACCTAAATCAAATTTGATCAGATCAGATCTAAAGCCTAGTGAACCTACACCCTTAAGGCGATCTGGTAGAGTATCGCACCATTCAGAGAAATACTATGGATTCTTGGTCCAGGATGGTGATTCCATCAAACTTGATGGGAACGATGAGGACTCGATTACTTATATGGATGCGATGCAGAGATCCGACTCTGAGAAATGGCTAGAAGTCATGAGATCCAAAATGGATTCCATGAAGGTCAATGATGTATGGACATTAGTTGACCCACCTGAAGGGGTTAAACCCGTTGGATGTAAATGGCTATTCAAAAGGAAAAGAGGTACAGAAAAATAGATGGAGACCTATAAAGCCCGTCTGATTGCCAAGGGGTATCGTCAACATTATGGTATTGACTATGACGAGAAATTCTCCATAGTGGCAATGCTCAAATCCATTCGAATATGCTTGCAATAGCTGCGCACCTGGACAATGAGATCTAGCAGATGGATGTGAAGACGACTTTCCTAAATAGAGAGCTAATCGAAGAGGTGTATAAGATACAACCTGAGGGGTTCACATCCATAGATAAGTCTAAGGTGTGCAGGCTTCAGAGATCCATTTATGGATTAAAGCAAGCATCTCAGAGTTGGAACATACGTTTTGATAAAGTGATCAAAATGTATGGCTTCATTAAGAACGTAGAAAAATCCTACTTTTACAAATGTGCAAATGGTCCAACAGTGGTATTCCTTATTTTGTACATGGATGACATTCTCTTAATCGAAAATGACATCCCCGCACTATAAGGAATAAAAGCCTGGTTGTCATCATAGTTCTCCACGAAGGACATGGGTGAAGCATCCTACATCCTTGAGATGAAGATCTATAGGGATAGATCTAAAAGGATGCTTGGTATATCCCAGTCCACATTCATAGAAACTGTGCTGAAGAGGTTCAGCATGGAGAATTTCAAAAAGGGTTATCTTTCGATAGGCTAAGAAATTTTTATCTCTAAGAAGGATTATCCGATAACTCTTAAAGAGAGAGAGCGTATGAGTAGAATTTTATATGCTTCAGTAGTAGGGTCTATTATGTATGCAATGACATGTACGAGACCAGACGTGGTACACTCACTAGAAGTAGTGAGTTGACACCAGTTTGACCCTAGAGAAAATCATTGGAAGGTGGTTAAAACCATCCTTAAGTATTTGAGAAATACTAAGGACCAATGGTTGCTTTATGGTGAGTCAGATTTGATGCTTATGGGGCTTACAGACTCCAGCTTTCAATCTAACCATGATGATAGTCAAAGTGTATCGGGATATCTTTACTCTAAATGGTGGAGCCATCTGCTGAAAAATTTTAAGCAGCATACAGCGGCTGACTCTATTTGCGAAGCAGAGTACATGGCAGTATCAGATGCAGCAAGGAAAGGTGTGTGGCTGAGGAAGTTCATCATTAAGCTTGGAGTAGCATCCTTCATTGATGGTCCAGTCCTACACTACTACAATAGCACTGGCATCATAGCTCAAGCAAAGAAACTGAAGGCACACCAGCGGACAAAGCACATTCTGCGCCGCTTTCATTTGGTCTATGAGATCATAGATCGTGATAATGTCAACCTTCAAAAGATCGACGGGAAGGAGAACCTAGCCGACCTCTTCACTATAGCCCTGACAATCAAGAAGTTTGACAACCATAAGTCGAAGATCGATATTAGATACTGTAATAAGTGGCTTTAGGATAAGTGGGAGTTATTGAAAATTATGTTCCAAAGTCAATCATCAGTCTGTTGATCTTTGATGTATTATAATTAATTTATTAATTAATAAAAAAAATATTTTGGCATCCTTTTTTATCATAAATTTACAATTTAATTTATTAATTAATAAAAAAAATATTTTGGCATCCTTTTTTTATCATAAATTTATAACTTCTAATGAACTCCATTATTGTGATGAAGTTCTTAAGACTATTTACACTACTACAAAAATGGCTTATGGTAGCGCTTACTATGGCAGTAATTTTTGAAACCACTGTCATAGCTCCTACGGTAGTGGTTTTCATTAACCATTGCTATAAGTCTTACCTATGGCAGCGGTTTTCATAACTACTGCTATAGGTTCGATATACAGCAGTGGTTATAGAAAATTACTGCCGTAGGTCAGACCTATAGCAACGGTTACAAAAAATCACAGCCATAGATCAACCTATAGCAACGGTTCATTGTAACCGCTGTCATAAGTCAACCTATGGTAGCGATTTTTTATAACCACTACCATAAGTCGGACCTATAGCAACGGTTAGTAAGAACCACTGCTATAATCTGATTTATGACAGTGGTTAATTATAACCGTTGCCATATGTTTCTTTTTTTTTTCTTTAAATATTATATAATTTTAAAATTTAATGCCCATCTTCACTGTTCATTATTTAAATAATTATCATTAGTGTATCATCGCAAAAGATCGCCTCAATCCGATGGCCCTGCTTCGTCGATCAAAAAAATTCGATTTCAACGATCATGAATGATGATGCAATGATCTGATAGATGGAGACCTCCGATGGATCCAAAAACCTACAATGATGATCTAGGTAATGTTTGTAGCATAATATCAAAGTTTCACTTCAATCGGATATCATTATCTTAGTCAATTTAGTATAGATTAGTTTCGGCCGTTAAATGATAAATGAGTGACGAAAGGATCAAACGGTATATAATTATGAGATAATTCTTTTTATAAATGATCTTGGCTACTACTTTAACCATTTTTTATGGTGGTGATTATAAAATTCAACTCGTGAGATGAAGAATGATCTAAAACTATGCATCTCCTGATAACCATTCTAAAACTTCACTGGTTGTTATGCTCATATTTTCGCAATATCTGCTTAACATGAATAATTTATATAAAAATGATTTAAATTTTACTATCATCACTATATAAAATATTTAAAATTATAAAAAAGATCATTTAACTAAAAAATTATCTCATAATCGAATGTCGTTTAATCCTTTGATCACTTATTTCTAATTTAACAGTCAAAATAATTTCGTACTAAATTGATCATGATAACGATATTCGATTGATGTGAAACTTTGATAGTATGCTATAAACATCATCAAGATCATTGTTGTAGGTTTTTGAATCCATTGAAGATCTCCATCTATCAGATCATTGCATCATCGTTCGTGATCGTTGAAATCAAATTTTTTTGATCGATGAAGCTAAGGCAATTAGATCGAGGCGATCTTTTGCGACGATACTCTAATGATAATTATTTAGATAATGAATGATGAAGATGGATATTAAATTTAAACTTATATAATATTTAGAGAAAAATTGAGAAAAAAATCATTTTCCATCAATGACAGCGGTTATCCAAAATTGCTACTATAGATCTATAGCAGCGATTATAGAACCACGATCGTAGATCTATGGTTGCGGTTTTGGATAACCGTTGCCATATATCTATATCATCGATTTGATAACTACTGTCGTAGATCTATGGATCGAACCACTACCATAGATCTATGGCAGCGGTTTGATAACCGCTACCGTAGATCTACGATAGTGGTTCAATAATCACTACCGTTACAACAGTGGTTCGATAATTGCAGCCATAAGTTAGGTTAAAAATCTCTAAATTTTTTCTTTCCTTCCATACATGCTCGATCTCTCTTGCTCTCTCTCTCCCTCCTTTTTATCATTGGTGAGGCTACTTCCCCCCCAGCTGGCATCGCCACTCCTCCCCCCCGACGGGTGCTGCCCCTTCTTCCCCATCGGCCAGTGCCGCCCCTCCTTCCCTCCCTCTCCAACACCCATCCAGGCCGCCCCTCCCACCACACCCCACCCGACCTCCACCCCTCATCCGACCCTCCCTCGGTCCCCAATGAACCCCCCTCTGGTGAACCCCATCCGACCTCCTCAGCCCCCTATGAAACCCCCTTCAGCGAACCCCCTCCACCCTCGACCCTCCGTTGGCCTCCTATGAATCCCCTTCTTTGAGGCTCTATCCCTCCCTCCGACCTGGTGCAAAACTAAACTCCCTTTCGACGAGCCCCCCTCCACCTCCTTCGAGCCCCGTGAAACCCACCCCCCACCACACTATTCTGACCCTCCCCGATCGAGTGGAAAGCTTCCTTCGGCCTCCTCATTCACTGTGTCCCCCCCTGACCCCCTCCCCGGCAACCCCTATCTCTCTCTCTCTTTCTCTTTTTTTTTCTTTTCTTATCTCACTATCTTGCTTTTGTTTTACAAGTTACCTCTAGTGCTGTCGTCCTCCTCTAGTATCATCATCGATGACCCTTGGAGCTTTCAGTGTGACCAGCTTTCTATAACCGTAGGTTTAATTTCTTTTTAATTTTATAGTATTATTTATTAATCATGTATATTTATAATAATTTATAAAATATTTATAATAGATATTATAAATTTTTATTATAAAAGTTATAATTATCTACATGTCGTAGTTTCTGGGCCGTGCCATGGCGGTAGCCTTGGGCCTTGCCGTGGCGATAGCCTTGGGCCGTGCCATGTCGATGGTTGTGGACTAGATCTATCAATGGGTTGGGTTTGGATCAAAATCTGGATATTTAGATCCAAACCCAATTTTAATTATTGGTACCAGATCCAAATCCGAATATCTGATGAGTCTGTACTTGAGAGAGGAATGAGGGATCCAGTCTCACCGCCATCATTAGAAGGGAGGGGCTCCGGCCTTGATGGTGAGAGAGATTGAGAGAGGGAGAGTGGGAGAACGAGAGAGCGAGAGAGGGAGGGAGGGGGTCCGGCCTCACTGGTAACACTTGGAGGGAAGGGGTCTGGCCTTGTCGGCAAGGAAGATCGAGAGAGTAAGAGAGGGAGGGATGGGGTCTGGTGTCACCGACGAGGGAGATCGAGAGAGGGAGAGAGGAAGATTGAGAGATGGAAAAGCTGGGAGGGAGGGGTTCGGCCTCGCCGCCATCGTCAATGAGAGAGATCGAGAGAGGGAGTGATCGAGGGGATGGCACACAGTCGAGCCAGCTCGGGCCATGATTGAGCCAGCTGGGGGAGGACCCTAGCCGGATGTCTCAGGCATGAAGCCAGCTCGACTTTTGAGTGAATAGACTTTGATATGTCATGATGTTATATTGATTAATGTTCATTAACGTTGTAGGTCACGATGGCACCAAAATGCCATCAAGCTTTCACCCCTGCCCCTCGGTGGATTATGCATAGTTCAGCATTCGAGGAGCAGTCGCAACATACTCCATCCACCTCGACATCGACTACTCAGGGACCTCCATCACCAGCATGTACTCCACTGGCGACATTTGCTCTATCGGCAGCTGAGCCTCTACCATCGTCTATATCTGAGGCACTGCTACTACGCAGATATATGAGTATATATTTTTATTATATTAGCACAACTTTATTTTTTATATAGTATTTGTATACTTATATATTTGCATAACGTATTTGCATTGTATGTGTATCATTCAGTCGGATATTTCACGATCCCACATGTATGGCACACGTGTGGAACCACCAGCATCAGGTAATGGTCTATTACGATGCAGAGGGAAGGCCGGTAGGGGAGACCGCATGGGAGATGCATTCCTTTTTTGGAGTGCTTGTGAGACGGTCAGACATCATTTTCGTAGAGCATAGAGACAGACATTTGATGGATGCTGCCGTTAAGGATCGAGTATAGGAGGATATATGGGTAAGTACGTGCATCTTAGTTATATTTATGTATTTTATATATTTATATTATATATATTTAATTAGAATAATTTTATAATTAATTTTTGATAAATTTATGTAGAGAAGGTACAACTTTTCTGATCATAAGTGGATTCGAGATGCCCAACTGAAGAAGATCAGGGAGTTATACCGAGGTTACAAGGTCAAGCTCCATAAAGGATGGCTCGAGCACCGATGAGATACTCTGAAGGAGCTTATTTTTTGGATACAGAACTGTCCTCCGAATCAGTGAGAGAGGATAGTTAGACACTGGAGGAGTCAGAAGTTCGAGATAAAATTCCTAACTTTTAAATTTTTCAATATGCTTAAAATTTTATTTAAATATTTTTTAAATATTTATTATTTATTTGAATACTTATTAGGCTACCTTCCATCAGAACTTGGAGAACAGTGCAGCCTAGGAGTATACGCATACTCTAGACCATGAGTCTATTACCAATCGTGTGCATAGAGAAGTAATTACTTCTAAATCTTACTAGATAAATTAAATTCATATTTTTTATCATCTTTCTGATAAATTTGTTCTTTGTTATAGCTGGTGAGAAATGGAGTGATGCCTAGCCATAGCAAGATCTTTCGATCCAGTCTCACGGACAAGATGGGCAGGCCGATGAACGCCGCATATTTTTATAAGTATTAAATATATTAGTATATATGATTAATATTATAGTATTTCTTGTAAAATTTTATTTCAATTTATAATTACAAGATCAGTTAGATGCATTCACGAGTGAGGGCCCAGAGACCTCTGGGCTCCATGACCATCTGTCTCAGATCTTGGTGCCTAAGCACTCTAGGAGGATCCGATGCAGGCTTGGACATACGCCGACGAGCTACTGGTTTAAGGAGAGTATCTCCTCATAGACTTTTGATGTCGTCAGCTGGGAGGAGCTTGAGGAGGCATTGGCATGGGTAGATCATGCTGCAATGTGGGCATATTGGGCTGAGGTGCATGCATCTCATCTGGAGGGCATCATGAGAGGCATGATGTCGATGCTCAGTGTGTGTTTTGGAGTCACGAGCTTCGACGATATGTTGGCCTACATTCCAGCTCCAGCTTCGATTCTAGCTCTAGCTTCGGCTTCGGCTCCAACTCTCGGTGATGACGACGACGATGATGTAGATTTAGGAGACTTTTGATGTATTTATTTTTTTTAAAAAAAAATTATAATAAATTTTATTTGGTAATAAAATTTTAGTATTTTAGAATAATTTTTATGTTTATTATATTTACTTATGTTATATATCTATATTTATCAGATAAAATATATAAAAATATAAAAATTTTATATTTTTTAATTATTTAAGATCTACGATAGTGGTTTCCACTGCCATATCCATGCAAACCGCTGCCATAGGTCTCTAGTGTAAATGGTGTCAACCATTGCATTAGATCAATGGCAATGGTTAAGAAACTGCTGTTATAGATTATCTTTGATAGTGGTTATATAACCGCTGCTATAGATAACCTATGGCAGCGATTACATAATCATTGCTATAGGTCGATCTATTGCAGTGGTTTATAAACTATTGCAATAGGATATCTATGATAGCGGTTCTAACAACAACTGCAACAACCACTATCATAGAGCTATGGCGATGGCCGTAATAGTAGCGGTTAGAAAATCGCTGCCATAACCTATGACAGCGATTTTTTAGTCTATGGTAGGGATTATGAACCGCTGCCATATTCCTTTTTTATAGTAGTGTTAGTTTTGATAAAGAGATAATTTATCGATTAGTTCTTAAATTTGTTCATGACCAAATGATAGACTGTTAATTAGGACGACAACGTCTATGAAGCATAGGTCGCTATATGTCATATAGGTTGGTTGTCCTCTTAACCAAGGAGTGTAGAGACACTAGTATGGCATACAGGTGAGATGTATGGATACATTATCATTAAACATGACCAACTCTAGAGCATTCTGCTATCAAGAATGTTTCTGATGGGATATAAGTATAAGTATCCATTAGACTTGAGATCACCTCAGTGACTTGCGAGCAACTCACTGTGCTTTGGTATCAAACTAACTAAATTTCTAATTTAGCAATGGAAGGCTTTTAGGCATAGTCAAGCAGTTGCAAAGTTGGAGTGTGACCAAGATGGAACTAACCACTCTAAGAGTTGGAGAAGAATGTATCACAGTATCTCAATATAGAAAAATCTTGGCCAAGATAATCCATCAGATAGATTTGATATTTTGAAATACAATGTACACAACCTGATCAGAGTTGATAGTTGAACTCTGAGGTGTCCTTTGAGCACTATGGTCAAGGGAATGAATTATATGGAAACTATATTCGCATAGGTACTAAGGTGGTATTCTACACCTTTCGACCTATCCGATCATTGGGTATCATTGCTAGATGGTCACTTTGATTGGTATAAAAATTTATTCCTATGCTACCCACTTAAGTTTGGATCTATGAGGTCACACACATTACAGTTCATGTTCCGATCGGATGGTTGATCAGCGATTTAGAATTATTTTAGGGTTAAACGATCAATATGATTAATGTTTGACCTAGTGCAAGTATTGTAGGAGAATCGATTAGCAATTCGATTGCTAATTGATTTTATTTGATTAAGCCAGTAGACTGAGATTAAGTATAATTAAATATGATTTAACTAGATTTAGTTTGGACATGATTGGATCAAGTCCAATTGTTTTATTGGATAAGTCAAGTGCAAGGAAGACTAGTCCCAGTCCAACTAGGACTCGGGTCAACCCAATTTTCTAATTTAATTAAAAAATTAAAATAAAATTTAATCTAATTTAATATAATTTAATTAGTCTTTAAATGGGTTAGGATCTTATTTAATTAGGTTGGTTTATTCTTATTTTTATTTGGTTAAAAGACCTTGTTTGACCCAGTCAAAATAGGAGTCCTAGTGCGACTAGGACTCTCTATTCCTTGCGCCACCTAATCCTCACGCCCTACCCTTTTCTCTTTATATTTTTATGTGAATAGTATCCACACCCAAAGGTTTCTAATGCCTCCCTTCTCTCTTTCTTTTTCTCATATGGAAGTTTTTTGGAAGACCAAGTCAAAAAGGAAATTAGTTTTGCTTAAGGATTCTATGAGATAGAATCTTTATCAACCAAAACTCATCCCATAAGTGTGCCGACCCATCCTTCCTTATTTTCTTTGATTTTTATGATAAAAGAGGACATTTTTGTGCACCCCCCTTTGCTGGTCCATGGCAAAAAAAAAGGTGGGGGTGCCCAAGAGTTGGGCGCCCCAACAACTTACCTTATTTGGTCCTTCATAGTCTAAGTTTTTGACCTAACTTGAACTCTATATATATATTTATTTAAAAATAATTTTTGGCTAAAATTTTCATGAATTGTAGACACTTGAGAGACCTCTTTTGTGTAGAGAAATCAGAGAAAAATTCATCTAGCTTGTGGAGATATTGAAAACATAAATTAGGGTGTCTAGAAAAAGAACAAAAAAGAAGAAGAGGGTCTTCTTCTAGGATTTGTATTCCAGAACTCTTCCTCCCTTTTTGTGAGCCTTTGAGAGGTGTCACAGTATCACAAATCTTCTTCTTTTCTTCTAGTATTTTGGAGTGTCCATGTTTCAAAGAAGGAAGCATCGGATCAACCGTCGAAGAGAGATCAACATAGTACTAGCATACTGTGCTAATTTCCTACATCAGGATCTCTGATCATATTCGTGGGCTTGTGTGGATGACTCCTAAAGGCCAGACATGTGTGTGCTCATGACTTCATCCTTAAGCCTGGATCAGCAAGTTAGAACATCTAACTTGATCAGGTAATAGATCTGATCTATTAACTTCATACCTGCATTTGATGTAGTGTAGATCTAGGTTGATTTGATCAATCTTTTTTTTCTTATTTGATTTTAATTTTTGATTTAATATCATACCTTGATCATATAATAGATCTAAGATCTAGGTATTTACATGTTTATTTAAAGAAATATTTGATTTATTTAAGTCTTTTGCTGCATGATCTTGAAAAAGTTTCAAGATCTACCCGTGAAACTCTAGATCTGTTTCCTTCACCAAGGTGGAGAATGTGAGCTCGAAAGTGACACTCCCAAATTTTGGGAACATGAGAAGACATGTCATGAAAAGATGGGAGTGAGTTAGAAGAGAAATTAGTGTGGGTAGTAAGCTATAGAAACTTAGCCAACTCATCCTGAGATTGGGTCAGCTAAGTTGGAAACTGGGTTGACTCAGTCCATGACTGGGTCGGCTATATCTCAAAGAAAAATTTAGATAAAAAGTAGTACTTTTGGGACAACAAGCATGGTACATAACTGGGTCACCTCAGTCTGAGACTAAGTCGATCTAGTCGCAGGTTAGTCAGCTCAGTCTAAAATCGGGTTGGCTTAGTTATTGCAGGATTAGTTTTATGTACGCGGGTTGTTTAGTTTTGGGGTGTTTTCTATGTTTGTAAAGTATATATATATTGAAAATAGGTCAAGGTTGTATAATGATGAATACATTGAAATAAAAGCTCTTTTCTCCTGAAAATCTCTTCTTCTCTTCTTCTCTATTCCTTGAATCCTTTGATCGTGCTTCCATAGTAGTCTCTAGAAGAAGTTCATTTCTTGTTGCTTGGATAATCACTAGCAGCCATGCCGATCTGAGAGAGGATAGTATTTTCTAATACAAGGATGGTTGGTATTGATCAAATCAATACCTAGATCTAGAACTATTCTAGAAACCCTAGATCATATCTAGGTCAAGAAGAGATCAAATCTCTTACCTTTGCATAAGTTGGAAACAGTATGGCTGAATCCTAATGTTATCCTTTGTTGCTTGGAGCCACACAGCACATCCAGCCTCTACAGGTAATCCATATAAGGCTGCAATATAAATTGAAGGTTCATCGAATGAAGATCCACTTGAAGTGCTAGCTTCTCGTAGATCCCTCCTGATGGTCAGTCTAAAAAATATTATTTGGATCCCTTTGACACTCCAAGAGATGAAGAATACAAGAAGGATTGAGGGAGAAACCCAACTCTTGTATCTCCCAAAAATCAAAAAATAAAAGGTTAAGAAAAATATCCTAAGAGAAGATAGATCTTCTCTTTCAGGACATCAACCATTGATGTCCTGAAACATCTCTATGTCAGGACAAGAGGAAACCTTCTTCTCTAAAATTTTTCATGCTTCAGATCTTCCTCTCTAATTTTTCTCATGAAAAAATCATACACAAATTGAGAGAAAAAGGTTCTCAAAAGAATCCTAAGAGAAGACCATCTTCTCTTTTCTTTCTTCTCATCAAGATATGATCAAATCATATCTAAAAGAGACCTTCATGCTCCAACTCCTTGGAGCATCCATCCTCCATGCCCTCTCCCTCTCTCTCTCTCAAATTTTTCTCATAGAAAAATCACATAAAAAAATGAAGAAAAAAAACTTGAAAGAAAACCACAAGAGAAGACAATCTTCTCTTAGCTTTGTCTCTTCAAGACATCAACAATTGATGTCTTAACGAAGCCTCTCCTCCAAGAAAATTTGCACCCCAACCTCCCATGCCTGCTCCTCCTTTTTCTCTAGTATTTGTGTGGAATAAATCAGGTTTCTCACATCCACACACACAAGAAAGAAGGTGCCTCCTTTTAAATAGCTTGGACTAGGTCAAAATCTAGTCCAACAAGGAGTTTAAGGGGGTGTCCAACTCTTGGATGCCACCCCACTAATTTTTGCATGAAGAAATTGAAACCAACACCCAAAAGAACCCAGCAAAAGGTAGCATACAAAAATTGGGTGGCATGGGAAAAAATTCCAAAAGAGGAAGAGGAAGAATTTTTGTTTTTAAGGACTCTATCAAATAGAATACAATTCAAAATCAATTCCTATTGTTGGTGATAAATCCACTCCTACTGAAGTTCAACAAGATGCCTAATCTCGAAGTGATCCTATCTAGCAGAGGCAACCATGATCAAACATTAACCAGTGAATTCTTGCTCCAATTCATTCTAAGATAGCCGACCTCCAAGTTATGCATGCCAGATGATCTTCTTAGCTTTGATTATCAAATCTTTAAGATAACTGCAAAATCTGAAAGGCATCTCGAACCTCATCTGGATGAACTTGAATAGTGAAAATAGTCTCTCAAGCAGTTAGCTAAGTATTTAGCTAAGTATTCGATCCCTGTGTAGTCTAGCCCGACCAACCTCGAAGCTAGCCGAACTCCTTTCCAACCAGATCTTCTTCAAGCCAAATCTTACCATTTCAATTAGGTCTCACATCAAGGATCTCGGACTGGCAGAGCTTTGTTGGAAAATGTGTCCCAAAATCAATCATCAGCCTATTGATGGTTGAGCTATATTATAATTATAATTAATTTATCAATTAATAAAATATATTTTTTACATTTTCATTACAAATTTTTATCTTCTAATGAACTTCATTATTGTGATTAAGTTCTTAGGACTATTTAGGTTCGATAAAGAGAGGATTTATCGATTAGTGCTTAAAACTCTTCATGATCAAATGATAGGCTGTTAATAAGGATGACAGCATCTATCGAGCATAGATCGCTGTATGCATATATGTTAGTTGTCCTCTTAACCAAGAAGTATGAAGACACTAGTATAGCATATAGGTGAGATGTAGGGGTACATAATCACTAAATATGACCAACTTCAGAGCATTCTGCTGTCAAGAATATCTTTGATAGGATATGGGTATAAGTGTCCCTTAGATCTAAGATCACCTCAATGACTTGCAAGCAACTTACTGTGCTTTGGTACTTGTTAGGGATAAACCCTTTCCTACCGAAGTCCAACAAAATCTCAGGTAACCTCGTCTGGTGACAACAACCATGGCAAACTTCAATTAGTGACTCCAGAACCTACAAGGCATTATGGGTTTCACCCAGATGAGCCTGAATAGTGATGGCGACCCTCCAAGCAGTTGAGTGTTCGGTTCTAATGCAATCAAGCCTGGCCGACCTTGAAGTTGCTTGAACCCCTTTCCAACTGGAACCCGTTAGGATTGTTCAATATGGTTCGACACCGAATCGATAGAACTTCTCCCTGGATGAACTTCTACAACCTATAAAGAGTGGCAAACCTTTGTATTCTTGCACCAAGAGCTTTGAGTACGTAGGCAAAAGGGCCTCATCTTCCTTTTATTAGCCTTCGGACGGCTCTGAAAATAGTTGAGCTTCAAAAAGAATGAACGAGTCACAAGAGTATCAAAGTTGTCCATCAATCACAATCGCCAACTAAGTTCCCACTAGCCGAACTCCTCCCAATCATCAGACAACCTCAGAGAAGCCAAATTCCCTCCAGTCTTCAGTCTTTCAGACTCCTTCAGCAACGTGTCTTTCAGACTCCTCCATGCTGGACTCCTCCAGTCGGACCCCTATCAAACTCTATCTAGTTGCCTAAAGGGCTTATCAAGAGCAAAATATGGCTCGCCGAAGTTCTTGACTGTCGATCTCGTTTCTGCTGAGATTTGTCAATCTCCTCAGAGATGAGTTCATGCTATAGAATCTTCCAAAAGCACACTAAAGTTCGGTAGCATGATCTTGAATGATGAAGGAGAATTATTGCTATACTAACCCTATCCTTTGACTGAAAGTGAATAATAGGATTTAAGTCGTCCTCCTTCCAGATGAACTCCTCCTATTGAACACCTTTCGAACGATCTCCTTTTAGTTGCCAGGCAAGCTTCCTTCAGCTGACCTCCTTCCAATTGATCTCCTTCCAGTTGCTAGGCAAGCTCCCTCCAGTCGATCTCCTTCCAGTTGCTAGGCAAGCTCCCTCCAGTCGATCTCCTTCCAACTATTTAGAAGGACCTCATCATTCACATGAATTTAGCCTACCAACTCAGTACAAATCAACCTATATGTGGACAACCTCGAAGGAGCCCAAACCTCTTTGGAACTATTGCAATTCGAAGCTCTTCTTTGCTAATGCCTACTCCCTCCAAACTTCAACTATTGAATCCCAATGGACTGGCGTGTCAAGATAGAGGACACCATCTTTCATAACAAAGTCTACATGGCCTGAATAGCCCACTACCAGACAGATATGGCTATCACCATTAGTTTGTTATAGGCATCATCTATAAAAGGAATCCTCCAAATAAATTTTCTCTCTAGGCTCTCATTCCCCTTCCCATTACTCTACTACTAAATTTTCTGAGCACTCCATTTCTATTGGCTAGAAGAGCTGACTTAATCATCGGAGGGTCCTACCAGAGCCACCACCCCCGACTCCAGTTAGGACTTTGTTTTGTAGATCGCCGATGGTGATCCTGTCTTCTCCCGCTCTAGCTCAATTTCAATGTCAACCAGATTCTGCACCAACAAGATTGGTACTAGAGGAAGGATCTTTGAGCCGTTATTCTAAAAGGAGTGTTTAATTGATTTGATTGCTCTCCTCTTCAGGATCCATATCTATTTGATCCCCTTCTGCTTCAAAAATGCCTCCAAAAAAGATGACCACTCAGAGATCCACTACCTCGACCATTAGATCTGAGCCAAATCCACCTACTTCAACACTATTACCACCATCTCCACCTCCTCCACCGATGGTAATAGTGGATCCAGAGCAGTTCAACCTACTGGTATAGTAGGGGCCTCACCGAAATGGTGTATACCATGCAGCAACCCCTGGCAGTAGTCTAGCCAGAAAATCTCCATCGGGATGTCAAGAACTAGTCCCAAGGATGCACACTTGGGTCAGTAGACCCAATACTCCTGGGAAGGCAAAATGGAAGGCAGTAGAGCCCTGCTCAGATCATGATTTTTCTCCAAAAAAAATCTTCCCCATCTACAGTCGAAAACCCTTTGAGATCCATGATCGAGATAAGGCCCTAGATCGAAAATTTTAGAAAATGGATCGATAGATTGAGGAGCTCCACCATGCTGTCCCAGCTAACCATGACAACATCTGCACCGACCCTCCTTTCTTTCAGAGAATCATGTAGGAGTCGATCTCGCCAAACTTCAAGCTTCCCCAATTCAAGAGCTACAATGGGACCACTAATCCAATTGACCATCTAAAGGCCTTCCAGATAATGATGCTGCTTCATAGTGCACCAGACGCTATTTTATGCCGAGCCTTCCCATCAACTCTAAAAGGAGCAGTGAGAAACTAGTACTTGGTACTGCAGTCGAGTATGATCTTCTTCTTTGATTAAATGAGCCATCAATTTTGTTGGGATAAACTATCCTTTCTCGGACCAGCATGGCCACTAGTGATTAGCCAAGCAACAAGAAACAATCTTCTAGGATCAATATGAAAGCAAAATAATGGATTCAAGAGAAAAGAAAGAAAGAGAGCATAAGAGTTTTCTAGGAGAAAAGAGCTTTATACAATGAATTCAACATCATATACAATCTTGACCTATTTTTAGTATTTATACTTTATAAAAGGATTAAACCCCAAGCTCATAGAAAAACTTTTCAAAATCTAAACATCCCACGTATATAAAATAAATCAGTAAAAATTGAGCCGGTCTAATTTCAGACTAAGCCGACTAACCTGCAACTAGGTTGGCTCAGTCTGAGACTGAGTTAACCCAGTTGTGTACCATGCCAATAGTCCAAAAATGATACTTTTTATCTGAATTTTCTTCTGAGATATAGCTGACCCAGTCCTGGACTGAGCCGGCCTAGTTTCCAAATTAGCTGGCTCAGTCTTTGGGTGAGCCAGCTAAGTTTTTGAATTTTATTATCCATACTAATTTCTTTTTTGGCTTGCTCCCACCTTTCCATGATCTGCTTCTCATGTTTTCAAGACTTGGGAGCGTCACTTTTGAGCTCACACTCTCCACCAAGAGGTTAAGCTGCCTCAATTTGTAAATTTTATTATCTGGACTGATTTCTCTTTCGGCTTGCTTCCATCTTCCCATGACCTACTTCTCATATTCTCAAGACTTAGGAGCACCACTTTTGACCTCACATTCGCCAGCTTGATGCTTCTAAGTCCTTTTGAACTCATTTCTTGTCAGCAAATCCATCCTTGCCATACACATATGAAAGCTATCTCTAGAGAGTACCTTCATGAGTGTATCAAACTGATTCCCCTTGGTATGGACCTTCATCAGTTCCACTTCATCTTCCTCTACCAGCTCTTTGATCCTATGGTACCTCACGTCTATATGCTTTGTGCGTGCATGATAGACTGGGTTCTATGCCAACAGTAGGGCACTCTGACTATCACTGAATAATGTAATCTTATCCTGCTCCACCGTAAACTTAACAACCATACTCCTTAGCTAAAGGGCTTCCTTTGCAGCCTCTGTTATTTCAATATACTTGACCTCTGTGGTAGATAAGATCATAAATGGCTAAAGAGTTAATTTCCAAGACACCAGTCCACCATACATGCAGAAGAGATATCCAGTAGTAGACCTCACTATATCAAGATCTCCTGCATAATTTGCATCTACAAACCCTTCCAGAGAACTCGAACCTCCATCTTCAAATCCTCCAGGCTGTCCACCACACACAAAACCATAATTTTTTATTCCATGCAGATATCAAAATATCCATTTCAATGCTTTCCAAGGTTCCTTCCAAGGGTTAGCCATGTATTTACTAATCGTACTCGCTGCATGTGCTATATCTGGTCTATGGCACACCATAGTATGTTGAAAATTATGCCCCAAAATCAATAATCTGCATGTTGATAGTTGAGATATTATAATTAATTTATTAATTAATAAAAATATTTTAGCATCTTTTTTTTCATCATAAATTTACATCTTCTAATGAACTCCATTGTTGTGATGAAGTTCTTAGGACTATTTAGTTTCGATAAAGAGAGAATTTATCGATTAGTCCTTAAATTTATTCATGACCAAATGATAGGCTATTAATTAGGATGACAGCATCTATCGAGCATAGGTCGCTATATGCTATATAGCTTGGTTGTCCTCTTGACCAAGGAGTAGGGAGACACTGGTATGGCATACAGATGAGATGTATGGGTAAATCATCATTGAACATGACCAACTCTAGAGCATTCTACTATCGAGAATATCTCTAATGGGATATAGGTATAAGTATCCCTTAGACCTAAGATCATCTCAATGACTTGCAAGCAACTAACTATGCTTTGGTACTGGACTAATTGAATTTCTAATTCAGCAATAGAAGGCTTATGGACACAGTCAAGTACTTGCAAAGTTGGAGTGTGATCAAGATGAAATCGATCACTCCAAGAGTTGAAGAAGAATGTATCACTATATTTTAATATAGCAAAACCTTGATCAGGATAATCCATCAGATAGATTTGATATTTTAAAATACAATGTGGATGACCTTATCAGAGTTGATAGTTGAACTCTGAGGTATCCTACTAGCATTGTGGTCAAGAGGATGGATTATATGGAAACTATATTCGCATGGGTACTAAGGATGGTGTTCTACACCTTTCGACCTATTCGACCATTGGGTATCATTGCTAGATGATCACTTTGATTGGTATAGAAATTTATTTTTATGCTACTAAACTAGGTTCAAACCTATAAGGTCACATATATTAGAGTTTAGGTTTTGATCAGATGGTTGATCAGTGATTTAGAATTGTTTTAGGGTTAAATAATCAATATGATTGGTGTTTAACCTAGTGCAAGTGTTGTAGGAGGATCGATTAGCAATTCGATTGCCTATTGGCTTAATTTGATTAAACTAGAGGGCTAAGATTAAGTTTAATTAAATATAATTTAATTAGATTTAGTTTGAACTTGATTGGATCAAGTTCAATTGATTTACTGGATAAGTCAAGTGCAAGGAAGAACTAGACCTAGTCTAACTAGGACTCGGGTCAACTCAATTTTCTAATTTGATTAGAAAATTAAATTAAAATTAAATCTAATTTAATCTAATTTAATTAAACTTTTAAATAAATTGGGGTCTTATTTAATTTGGTTGGTTTACTCTTATTTTTATTTGGTTAAAAGACCTTGTTTGACCAAGTCAGAATAGGAGTCCTAGTGTGACTAAGACTCCCTATTCCTTATGCCACCTAATCTGCACACCCCACTCTTTTCTCTTTATATTTTTACGTGAATAATTTATATGCCCAAGGTTTCTCATGCCTCCCTTCTCTCTTTCTTTTTCTCATATGGAAGTTTGTTGGAAGACCAAGTCAAAAGAGGAATTAGTTTTGCTTAAGGATTCTATGAGATAGAATCCTTGTCAACCAAAACTCATCCCATAAGTGTGCCAACCCATCCTTCTTTATTTTCTTTGATTTTCATGGTAAAAGAGGACATTTTTTTGTGTGCCCCTCTTTCTGGTCCATGGTAGAAAAATAGGTGGGGGCGCCCAAGAGTTGGGTGCCCCAACAACTTCCCTTATTTGGTCCTTCCTAGTCTAGGTTTTTAACCTAAATTGAACTCTACATATCTCCTTATTCAAATAGAATTTTTGATTGAAATTTTTATGAATTATAGATAATTGAGAGGAATCTTTGGTGTAGAAATATTAGATAAAAATTCATTTGGTTCATGGAGATATTGAAAACACAAATTAGGGTGTCTAGAAAAAGAATAAAGAAGAAGAAGAGGGTCTTCTTCTAAGGTTTTTGTTCTAGATCTCTTCCTTCCTTTTTGTGAGCTTTTGAGAGGTGTCTTAGTATTACAAATCTTTCTATTTTCTTTTGATACAATGGAGTATCTATATTTTGAAGAAGAAAGCATCGGATCAATCATCGAAGAGAGATTAGCATAGTGCTAGCATACTGTGCTGATTTTCTGCATCAGGATCTTTGATCATGTTCGTGGGCTCGTGTGGATGACCCCTAGAGGCTGGATGTGTGTGCGGCTCATGACTTCATCCTCAAGCTCAGATCAGTAAGTTAGAACGTCTAACTTGCTCAGGTAATAGATCTGATCTATTAACTTCATACCTACATTTGATGTAGTGTAGATCTAAGTTGATTTGATCAACCTTTTCTTTCTTATTTTATTTTAATTTTTAATTTAATATCATGCCTTGATCATATAATAGATCTAAGATCTAAGTATTTATAAATTTATTTAAATAAATATTTAATTTATTTAAGTCTTTCGCTATATGATCTTGAAAAAGTTTCAAGATCTATTCGTGAAATCCTAGATCTGATTCCTTGAATTTGTATCAGAGCCTAGGTTCATGTTACATGATTTTTGCATATGTTTAGATTATTTCTTAAATTAGATCTAATTTATAATTTAATTATTAAATCTAAAATTTTAAAAAAAATTTAGATCTCACGACTGTCATAAGGTTGTCCTATTGTAAGGTTCATCCCTTACAGTGAAAAGATTATCCTAGTTCATGATGATCTGACTCTAATCATAAATTTATTAGATTTAATTTAATTTTATTTATAATTTAATAGATTTAAAATAATTTTAAATCTAAAAATAAAATATTTTAGATTGCATAGATTGCCATAAGGTTGTCCTGCTGTAAGATTTATCCCTTACAGTGAATAGGTTGTCCTAGTAAGTGCTGATCTAAAATATTGATCATAAAATTTTAGATTAGATCTAAGAAATTTTATGATCTGATTAAAAATATTTTAATCTAATTTCAATCATCATAAATGTGTTAGATTTGATCTAGGAAGATTTATGGTTGATTATTATTGAAACTGATTCAACTACATGAACCTATTTAGATTAGATCTAAAGTAGTTTTATGTTTATTTTACTTGCATATTGATTATGAATCAAACATGCAACTTGGATGATAGAACCATATTATAGAAATATTTTATAAATATAAAAATCATTTTCAAAAAGTTGAACCCCAACCCTCAGTCCAAAACTTAATTGAGAATTAAGAAGTTGATTGATTAGGATCTAGGATTGTGAATTGAAGATCCTAAGACACAAATCATAACACATTGGGTTAAATGGGTTAGTGGGGATTAGGTTCATTAATTGGGTTAGACCTAGGGTTAGATTAAAAAATCAACTTAATTAGAGAATTGACTAAATCTAATCAATTGTTGTCTTAGATTTGGTCAAGGATTCTCTAGATCAATTATAATAGTTGTAGTTGGTCAAGTCCATATCTTGAATAAGATCCAAAATGGACTTGATTCTTTGCTATGCGGTCTAGCACAAACTGTTAGATTGATCTAATTGAAACTAATTAAACCAGTTGGTGTCTAAGGTAAACCAGATCGGTGGTTTTTTAAGGAACCAGATCTAGGATTTCACGAATGGATCTTGAAACATTTTCAAGATCATGCAGCAAAAGATTTAAATAAATTAAATATTTATTTAAATAAATACATAAATACCTAGATCATAGATCTATTACATGATCAAGACATGATATTAAATTAGAAATTAAAATCAAATAAGAAAGTAAAGGATTGACCAAATCAACCTAAATCTACACTACATCAAATGCAGGTATGAAGTTTATAGATCATATCTATTACCTAAGAAAGTTAGATGTTCTAACTTACTGATTCGAGCATGAGGATGATGTCACAAGCTGCACACGCATCCGACCTCTAGGAGTCCTCCACATAAGCCTACGATCTCTGATATGAAGTCCAATGCAGTAAATCAGCACAGCATGCTAGTACTATACTGATCCTTCTTCGATGGTCGATCCGATGCTCTCTTCTTCAAAATTTGAACTCTCCAAAATATGAGAAGAAAGATGAGAGCTTGCTGATCTGAGACTCTCTTAGAAAAAACTTAGAAAAATGAGGAGAGATTGAAAGTAAATAGCCCTAGAAGAAGATCCTCTTCTTCTTCTCTTTTCTCTAACCTGGACACCTAGTTTGGTGCCGATGGAACCCACATGCCCAAGGACCCTCTTCCTCTGATTTTTGCACCCTAAATCTCTCCCAAAGATCTATATTCCATAAAAAAATTAGAATAAAATTCATCTATTAAATAGAGAAAAAGAAGAGTCCAAGTTAGATCAAAATCCTAGACTAGAAATATCCAGACATGAAAAGTTGTTGGGGCACCCAACTCTTGGGCGCCTCCTCCATAATTATTGGCGTGGACCAACAAGGAAGGGTGCACAAAAAAGGAGATTATTTTCATAGAATAAGATAAGAATTAATTAAAAGAGGGGGTGGCACTCAAGGGAAGGTGTTTTGGTCAATAAGGATTTCATCTCATAGAATCCTAACCATAACAAACTCCTCTTTTGACTTGGTCTTCCAACAAATTGCCTTATGAGAAAAGGAGGAGAGAAAGAAGGTGTGAGAGGACATGGGAGTGGAGAATTTTCACATAAGAAACAAAACAAAAATGGCATGGGGCGTGAGGATTAAGTGGCGCAACTGATAGGGAGTCCTAATCACACTAGGACTCCTATTTTGACTTGGTCAAATAATATCTTTTAACCAAATAAAATTAATATTAAACCATCCCAATTAAATAAGGCCCTAACCCATTTAAGGACTTAATTAAATTAGATTATATAAAATTTTATTCTAATTTATTTTCTAATCAAATTAGAAAATTAGGTTAATTCGAATCCTAGTTAGACTAGGACTAGTTCTTCCTTGCACTTGGCTTATCCAATAAATCAATTGAACTTGATCCAATCAAGCTCAAACCAAATTTAATTAAATGAAATTTAATTAAACTTAATTTTAGCCTATTGGCTTAATCAAATTGAGCCAATTAGCAATCCAATTGCTAATTGATCATTCTACAACACTTGCACTAGGTTAAACATCAATTGTATTGATTGTTTAACTCTAGAACGATTTTTAATCATTGATCAACCATTCGATCAGATCATAAGCTCTAATGTGTGTGACCTCATAGGTCCTAACTTAAGTTGGTAGCATAAAAATAAATTTTTATATCAATCGAAGTGACCATCTAGCAATGATACCCCATGGTTGGATAGGTCGAAGGTGTAGAACACCATCCTTAGAACCCATGTGGATATAGTTTTCATATAATTTATCACCTTGACCACAATGCTTGTAGGACACCTCAGAGTTCAACTATCAACTTTGATCAGGTGGTCCACATTGTATTTAAAAATATCAAATTTATTTGATGGATTATCCCGATCAGGGTTTTGCTATATTGAAATACAGTGATACATTCTTCTCCAACTCTTGGAGTGGTCAATTCCATCTTGATCACACTCCAACTTTGCAAGTACTTGACTGTGCCTAGAAGCCTTCCATTACTGAATTAGAAATTTAGTTAGTCCGATACCAAAGCATAGTGAGTTGCTTGCAAGTCACTAAGATAATCTCAGGTCTAAGGGATACTTATATCTATATCCCATCAAAGATATTCTCGACAGTAGAATGCTCTGAAGTTGGTCACATTCAGTGACGATGTATCCATATATCCCACCTGTATGCCATACCAGTATCTTTACACTCCTTGATTAAGAGAACAACTAATCTATATGGCATATAGCGACCTATGCTCGATAGATGCTATTGTTCTATTTAACAGCCTATCATTTGATCGTGAACAAATTTACGGACTAATCAATAAATTCTCTCTTTATCAAAACTAAACAGTCCTAAGGACTTTATTATAGCAATGTAGTTCATTAGAAGATTTAAACTTAAGATGTAAAAGATGCCAAAATATTTTTATTAATTAATAAATTAATTATAATTATAAAATAGCTCAACCGTCAATAGGCTAATGATTGGTTTTGGGACATAATTTTCAACAACTCCCACTTGTCCTAAAGCCACTCGATATAGTATCTATTACCCATCTTCAACTTATAGTTGTTGAACTCCTTAATTGCTGGGACTTTAGTGAAGGGGTCTGCTAGATTCTTCTTTTCATCGATCTTTTGAACATCGATGTCACCATGATCCACGATCTCATGGACCAAATGAAAGCGACATAGAATGTACTTTGTCCGCTGGTGTGCCTTCGATTTTTTTGCTTGAGCTATGGTGCCAGTGCTGCCATAGTAGAGCAGGACTGGACCATCAATGGAGGGTGCTACTCCAAGCTCGGTGATGAACTTTCTCAACCACACAACTTCTTTTGCTACTTTTGATGCTGCCATGTACTCTGCTTCGCAAATAGAGTCAGCCAGTGTATGCTGCTTAAAATTTTTTCAGTAGATGGCTCCACCAATTAGAGTAAAGATACACACCGACATACTTTTACTGTCATCATGATCAGATTGAAAGCTGGAGTCTCTAAACCCCACAAGCTTCAGATTTGACTCACCATAAACCAACCATTGGTCCTTAGTATTTCTCAAATACTTAAGGATGATTTTAACTACCTTTCTGTGATTTTCTCCAGGATCAGATTGGTATCTACTCACCACTCCTAGTGAGTATGCCATATCTGGTCTCGTACATGTCATTGCATACATAATAGACCCTACTGTCGAAACATATGGAATTCTACTCATACACTCTCTCTTTTCAGGAGTTATCGGACAATCCTTCTTAGAGAGAGAAATTTCTTGGTTTGTCGGGAGATAGCTCTTTTTAGAATTCTCCATGCTGAATCTCTTCAGTATAGTTTCTATGTATGTAGACTGGGATATACCAAGCATCCTTTTAGATCTATCCCTATAGATTTTCATCTCTAGGATGTAGGATGCTTCACCCAAGTCCTTCATGGAGAACTATGATGACAACCAAACATTTATTCCTTGTAGTGCGAGGATGTCATTCTCGATTAAGAGAATATCATCCATATACAAAATAAGAAATACCACTGCTAGACCATTTGCTCATTTGTAAATGCAAGATTCTTCTCCATTCTTAATGAAGCCATACATTTTGGTCACTTTATCAAAATGCATGTTTCAACTCCGAGATGCCTGCTTCAATCCATAAATGGATCTCTAAAGGTTGCACACCTTGAACTTATCTATCGATGTGAACCCTTTAAATTGTATCATATACATCTCTGCGATCAGCTCTCCATTTAAGAAAGTTGTCTTTACATCCATCTGTTAGATCTCATAGTCCAGATGGGTAGCAATGGCAAGCATGATCCGAATGGACTTGAGCATTACCATAGGGGAGAATGTCTCATCACAGTCAATATCATAACATTGATGATACCCCTTACCAACTAGATGGACTTTATAGGTCTCCACCTTTCTATCTATGCCCCTCTTACTTTTGAAGACCCATTTACACCCAATGGGTTTAACGCCTTTAGGTGGGTCAACTAATGTCCATACATCATTGATCTTCATGAAATTCATTTTGGATCTCGTGGCTTCTAGCCATTTCTCAAAGTTGGATCTCTGCATCACATCCATATAAGTGATTGGGTCCTTATTATTCTCATCGAGTTCGATGGGATCACCATCCTAGACCAAGAATCCATAGTATCTATTTGGATGGTGCGGTACTCTACCAAATCTTCTTAATGGTGCAGGTTCACTAGGCTTCGGATTTGATCTGATCAAATCCAATTTAGGTTCAACATTCTGTGTCGAACTTTCTACCTGTGGAACTACATCGAGTTTAATCTTAGAGGCAATAGTTCCTTCACCAAGAAACTCCTTTTCCAAAAAGATTGTCCTAAGGCTGATGAACACCTTTTGTTCATTAGCATGGTAGAAATAGTATCCTTTGGTCTCTTCTGGATATCCTATGAATGTACACTTATCAGACCTAGGTCCAAGTTTGTCTTTAACTAATCATTTGACATAAGTCAAGTACCCCCAAATCCTAAGGTGTGAAAGTGCTGGTTTACGCCCTATCCATATCTCATATGGAGTTTTAACTACAGATTTACTTGGAATCCTGTTTAATAGATAACAAGTCAATTCGAGTGCATATCCCTAGAAGGATATCGACAAGCTGGCAAATCCCATCATGGATCGAACCGTGTCTAATAAAGACCAATTCCTCCTTTCAGACATACTATTATGCTATGGTGTTCCAGGAGGAGTCCATTGGGAGAGGATATCATTCTCTCCTTGATATGTGAGAAACTCACTAGAATGGTATTCTCCTCCTCGATCAGATCAAAAAGTTTTAATATGCTTTCTAGTTTATTTTTCTACTTCACTTCAGAATCATTTAAACATTTCAAAAAAATTCGACTTATGTTTCATCAGATAGACATATCCATATCTGGATAGATCATCTATGAAAGTGGTGAAGTAGACATATCCACCTTTGGCACTTACGCTAATTGATCCACATACATCAGTATGTACTAGATCTAAGAGCTCATTGGCTCTCTCACCTTTTTCAGTAAAAGATGACTTGGTTATTTTACCAATAAGATAGGACTCATGGGTTGGAAGTGATTCACAATCATTGACTTCGAGGATTCCCTCTTGAGTCAACCTATTTATCTTATTCTTGTTTATATGACCAAGCCTATAGTGCTATAAGTAGATATCTAATACACTATCTAATCTAGGATGCTTGCCAGTAGAATAGACTATATTAACAGGTTGTGATAACATATATACACCATTGTTCAATTATCCACAGAAAGCAGTAACACCATTCATAATGACATTACAAACTCATTTCTTTATTAAAATTTCATAATTATTCATGGTCAAAAGGCCTACAGAAATGATATTTAAAAGGAAACTAGGACAGAAATGACAATCACTAAGAACAACGTTATGAGATTCAAATAAAAGTTTCAAAATTTATAAAGCTAGAACTGAAACTGGTCTTCTATCTCCAATATTTAGGAATCTCTCACCTTGCTCAAATCTTCTACTGACCTACAACCCCTGCAATGAATTGCAAATATAGTAAGGGCTATCGGTATCCAATACCCAGTCAGTAATATCATAAATAGAGAAATTACAAGGAGTTATCATATAAATACCTTGCCCTGCAATAGCTTGCTTCTTTCTCTGCCTGTTCGGATCTAGGGAGGCAATGTACTGAGGATAGTTCCTCTTCTAGTATCCCTGCTTCTTGCAAAAGAAGCATTCAGCTTGACTCTTATCGAGCTTGATCTTCCTGGTCTAGACTTGCACTGATGTCCCAGCCTGAACTTGTACCTCCTTTTTTTTTTCTTCTTGTTCTTCTTTCCTTTTCTAAAGGGTTAAGAACCAGAAGACAAACCTTCCACTAAGTTCACCGACTCATTATGGAACTGGTGATCCTTCTCAAAGTTCTGAAGTAACCCCAGTAAGCCATTGTAGTTTACTTGAAGCTTTGTCATTCTGTAATGAGTAAGAAAAGGGAGATAGGAC
Source organism: Cocos nucifera (assembly GCA_006176705.1). NCBI lineage: Eukaryota > Viridiplantae > Streptophyta > Magnoliopsida > Arecales > Arecaceae > Cocos > Cocos nucifera. The sequence goes on along the minus strand of QRFJ01004342.1, from coordinate 196,160 downwards.
TTTAGCAGTGAGTTCAGTATTGCATCTTTCTCAAGTTGTTCATGCAAGAAAAAGTCGAGTTTGCTCAAGCACTCTATCAGCTTGATCATATATAGTACATGATCAGTGACAGAGGCTCCGTCTTGCATTCTGGTGTCGAAGATGGCACAGCTAATCTTGTGCCTCTCAATGTCATCAGATTTGCCAAAAGAATCCTCCAACACTTGGAGCATTTCATTTGGTTGAGCTGTCTCAAACCTACGACTGAACTCGTCGCTCATCGCAGCCAGCATATTGCAGCACACCATGGTTCGATCATTGAGTCACTTTTGATAAGTGTCTCTAACTGTTCCATGCGCATTGGCAGCTGGCTCCTCAGGTGCAGGATCCATCAGCACATATAGGATCCATTCATGCTCCAAGATAATCTTCAACTTTTGATACCAGCTACCAAAGTTGGATCCCACCAACTTATCATTGTCCAACAATGATCAGAGCAATAGGAAAGTGGCCATGTCTGCACAAAGAAAAATCAAAACCTAATTAGTAATTGGTTCATTAAACCTAAAGATTTGGACTTTAATCAAAAAGTTTCTCCCACTATTTTTTTCGAATTGGTAGCCTCTACCTCCAATTCGAGGAATTATCCTAATTTCTTAGTGGGTACTAGAATCCACATAGACTATACACAAGCCTAACTTTGGTTGGCCCACCCATGTGCATCTAAGAGTAGGTTCATAACCAATTATTTCTCTAAATAATTTTTAGTAATTAAATTTTGCCCCAGGCCCTGATCAGTTGGCTTTGGCCTTCTCAGAAAAGGGTCTAGTTAGGTCCAACCATTAACATGACCATACTTAGCCCATCTAACCATTGAATGATTAGATCCAACTTTGGTTGGCCCATCTGACCACCATTTAGAAAGATGTATCCAAGAGATCATATAATGAATAATAATTCCATCAAATGATAAGCACCAGGCCTTTGGGCCTCCAATGATTATCTAACTAATGAACTCATTATCATCCACTTTAATGGAAGGCTATGATCCAATTATCATACAACTATTTTATTTTAGAGATCTAATAATTTTAGAAGACTTAATTTATAAAAGTGAGTAGATCAGATTAACCAGCTTGTCATGATCTTTTCACTAACTTCACCAAGTTAGCTTAAGGGAGACCATTTAGGCTGGTCTAGGAGCACCTAAATGAATCAAATTGATTTACCCAGCTAACATGGGTCAGCTCCAATAGTTAAGCGATCTGATCAAAACATAATCTCACTAAGAGGCTAGGTTAGTTCAATCAGTGGAAGGGTTTGCCAGGCTTGCCTTAGACACCATCAGAAATGGTCAAGTAAGTGAGCTGCCAATTAAAAACCACTAGTCTGGTTTATCTTAGATACCAACTTATTTAATTAGTTTGAATTAGATCAACCTAACAGTTCGTGCTAGACCACGTAGCCATGAATCAAGTCCATCTTGTGTCTTGTTAAAGACATGGACTTGACCAACTACAACTATTGCAATTGATCTAAAGAATTCTTGACCTAATCTAAGACAATAATTGATTAGATTTAGTTAATTCTCTAATTAAATTCATTCTTTAATCTAACCCTAGGTCTAACTCAATTAATGGACCTAATCCTCACTAACCTATTAAACCAATGTGTTATGATTCGTGTCATAGGATCTTCAATTTATAATCCTAGAACTTAATCAAACAACTTCTTAATTCTTAATTAAATTTTGGACTGAGGGTTGGGGTTTGGTTTTTTGAATAATTTTTATATTTATAAAATATTTTTACAACATGGTTCTATCAACCAAGTTGCATGTTTGATTAATAATCAATATGCAAGTAACATAAACATGAATCTACTTTGGATCTAATCTAAATAGGTTCATATAATTGAAATAGTTTTAATAATAATCAATCATAAATCATCCTAGATCAAACCTAACATATTCATGAAGATTAAAATTAAATTAAAATATTTTTAATTAGATCATAAAATCTCTTAGATCTAATCTAAAATTTTATGATCAATATTTTAGATCAGCACGTACTAGGACAACCTATTCACTGTAAAGGATAAACCTTACAGTAGAACAAGCTTATGGCAGTTCGTGCAATCTAAAATATTTTATTTTTAGATATAAAAATATTTTAAATCTATTAAATTATAAATAAAATTAGATCAAATCTAATAAATTTATGATTAGAGTCAGATCATCATGAACTAGGACAATCTTTTCACTGTAAGAGATAAATCTTACAATAGGACAATCTTATGATAGTTCGTAAGATCTAAATTTTTTTTAATTTTAGATTTAATAATTAGATTATAAATTATATATAATCTAAAAAATAATCTAAATATGTACAAAAATTATGTAATAACAACCTAGGCTCTGATACCAATTGAAGGAACTAGATCTCGGGTTTCACAGGTGGATCTTGAAACTTTTTCAAGATCATGCAGTGAAAGACTTAAATAAATTAAATATTTATTTAAATAAATATATAAATATCTAAATCTTAGATATATTACATAATCAAGATACGATATTAAAATAAAAATTAAATTCAAATAAGAAATTAAAGGGTTGATCAAATCAATCTAGATCTACACTACATCAAATGCAAGTATGAAGTTTATAGATCATATCTATTACCTAAGCAAGTTAGATGTTTTAATTAACTGATTCAGACTTGAGGATAATGTCATGAGCTGCACATGCATTCAGTCTCTAGGCGTCATCCACATGAGCCTACGATCTCTGATCTAAAGTCCGATGCAGAAAATCAGCACAGCATGCTAGTACTATGCTAATCCTTCTTCGATGGTCGATCTAATGCTCTCTTCCTTAAAATATGGACTCTCTAAAATATGAGAAGAAAGATGAGAGTTTACTGATCTAAGACTCTCTCAGAAAAAATTCAAAAAAAGGAGGAGAGATTGAAAATTAAACAGCCCTAGAAGAAGACCCTCTTCTTCTTCTCTTTTCTCTCACCTAGACACCTAGTTTGGAGCCTATGAAACCCCCACATCCAAGGATCCTCTTCTTCTGACATTTGCACATCCCAAACCTCTCTCAAGGCTCTATAATCATAAAAAAATAGAATAAAATTCATCCAATAAAAAGAGAAAAAGAAGAATCCAAGTTAGATCAAAATCCAAGACTAGGAATATCCAAACATGGGATGTTATTGGCGTGCCCAACTCTTGGGTGCCTCCTCCATAATTATTGATGTGGACCAGCAAGGGAAGGTGCACAAAAAAAAGTATTATTTTCATGGAATAAGAGAAGAATTAATTAAAAGAGGGGGTGACACTCAAGAGAAGGTGTTTTGTTCGACAAGGATTCTATCTCATAGAATCCTAAGCAAAACAAACTTCTCTTTTGACTTGGTCTTCCAATGAATTGCCTTATGAGAAAAGGAGGAGAGAAAGAGGGTGTGAGAAGCCATGGGAGTGGATAATTTTCATGTAATAAATAAAATAAAAAGGGAATGGGGCGCAAGGATTAAGTGGCGTAAGTGATAGAGAGTCCTAGTCACACTAGCACTCCTGTTTTGACTTGGTCAAACAAGATCTTTTAACCAAATAAAATGAAGATTAAACTAACCCAATTAAACAAAATCCTAACTCATTTAAGTACTTAATTAAATTAGATTAGATTAGATTTAATTTTAATTTATTTTCTAATTAAATTAGAAAATTGGGTTAATCCGAATCCTAGTAAGACTAGGATAAGTTCTTCCTTGCACTTGGCTTATCCAATAAATCAATTGGACTTGATCCAATGAAGTCCAAATCAAATCTAATTAAATTATATTTAATTATACTTAATCTCAATCTATTGGCTTAATCAAATTAAGTCAATTAGCAATTCAATTGCTAATCAATCCTCCTACAACACTTGCACTAGGTTAAACACCAATCGTATTGATTGTTTAACCGTAGAATGATTCTTAATCATTGATCAACCATCCGATCAGATCATAAACTCTAATGTATGTGATCTCATAGGTCTAAACCTAAGCCAGTAGCATAGAAATAAATTTTTATACCAATCAAAATGACCATCTAGCAATGATACCTGATGGTCGAATAGGTCGAAGGTGTAGAACACCATTCTTAGAATCCGTGCAGATATAGTTTTCATATAATTCATCTCCTTGACCACAATGCTCATAGGACACCTTAGAGTTCAACTGTCAACTCTGATCAGGTGGTCCACATTGTATTTTAAAATATCAAATCCATTTGATGGATTACCCTGGCCAAAGTTTGCTATATTGAAATACAGTGATACATTCTTCTCCAACTCTTGGAGTGGTCAATTCCATCTTGATCATGCTCCAACTTTGCAAGTACTTGACTGTACCCAGAAGCCTTTCATTGTTGAATTAAAAATTCAATTAGTTCGGTACTAAAGCATAGTGAGTTGCTTGCAAGTCAATGAGGTGATCTCAGGTCTAAGGGATACTTATACCTATATCCCGTCAGAGACATTCTCAATAGTACAGTGCTCTAGAGTTGGTCACGTTCCATGATGATGTACCAATACATCTCAGCTGTATGCCATATCAGTGTCTCCACACTCCTTGGTTAAGAGGACAACCAAACTATATGGCAAATAGCGATCAATGCTCGATAGACGCTATTGTCCTAATTAACAGCCTATCATTTGGTCGTGAACAAATTTAAGGACTAATCAATAAATCCTCTCTTTATCAAAACTAAATAGTCCTAAGAACTTCATCACAATAATGGAGTTTATTAGAAGATGTAAACATATGATGAAAAAGATGCCAAAATATTTTTATTAATTAATAAATTAATTATAATTATAAAATAGGTCAACCATCAATAGGCTGATGATTGGCTTTGTGACATAATTTTCAATAGTTTTTAATTGACAGCCTACATACCTGGCCATTTCTGATAGTGTCTAAGGCAACCTTTGGCAGACCCTCCCATTGATCGAACTTACCTAGCCTTTTGGTGAGATAATATTTTGATTGAATCACATGACTATTCGAGCTGACCCATGTCAGCTAGATAAATCAGTGTGACTAATTTAGGTGCTCCTAGACCAGCCTATTAGTGATCTCCCTTAAGCTGACTTGGTGAAGCTAGTGGGATGATCATGATAAGCTGGTTAATCTAACCTACTCAGTTTTATAAATAAATCCCCTAAAATTATTAGGTCCCTAAAATAAAATGGTTATATGATAACTGGATCATAGCCTTCCATTAAAGTTGATGATAATGGGTCCATCAGTTGGATAATCAATGGAAGCCCAAAGGTTTGCTGCTTATTGATTGATGGAATTATCGTTCATTATATAATCTCTTTGATACATCATTCTAAATAGTGGTCAGTTGGGCCAACCAAAGTTGGGCCTGATCATTCAATGGTTAGATGGGCTAAGTATGGTCATGTTGATGGTTGGACCTAACTGGACCCTTTTCTGAGAAGGCCAAAGCCAATTGATTAGGGACTGAGGTAAAATTTAATTACTAAAAATTATTTAGAGAAATAATTGGTTATGAACATATCCATAGATGTACATGGATTGGCCAACCAGAGTTGGGCTTATGTGCAGTCTATGTGGATTCTAGTACCCACTAAGGAATTAGGATAATTCCTCAAATTGAAGGTAGAGGCTACTAATTTGAATAAAATAGTGGAAGAATTCTTTTGATTAAATTTCAAATCTTTAGGTTTAATGAATCAATTACTAATTAGGTTTTGATTTTTCTTTGTGTAGACATGGCCACTTTTCTATCGCTCCGATCATTGTTGGATAGTGGTAAGTTGGTGGGACTCAACTTCGATAGCTGGTATCAAAAGATGAAGATTATCCTAGAGCATGAATGGATCCTATATATGCTGACGGATCCTGCACTTGAGGAGCCAGCTGCCAATGCATGTGGAATAGTCAGAGACACTTATCAGAAGTGGCTCAGTGATCAAATCATGCTGTGCTATATTATGCTAGCTACGACGAGCAACGAGTTCAGTTATAGGATTGAGATAGCTCAGCCAAATAAAATGCTCCAAGTGTTAGAGGATTCTTTTGGCACACCCGATGATGTTGAGAGGCACAAGACTAGTTGCACCATCTTCAATGCCAGAATGCGGGATGGAGTCTTTATCACTGATCATGTACCGTACATGATTGTGCTGATAGAGCGCTTGAGCAAACTCGACTTTTTCTTGCATGAATAACTTAGAAAAAATGCAGTACTAAACTCCCTGCCAAAGTCCTATCTCCCTTTCCTTACTCATTACAGAATGATAAAGCCTGAAGTAAACTACCATGGCTTACTAGGGTTACTTCAAAACTTTGAGAAGGATCACCAGCTTCATTAAGAGTCGGTGAACTTAGTGGAAGGTTCATCTTCTGGTTCTCGATCCTTTAGGAAAGGAAAGAAGAACAAGAAGAAGAAAATAAAGAAGATGCAAGTTCAGGCTGGGACATCTATGCAGGGCCAGACTAGAAAGATCAAGCTCGATAAGAGTCAAGCTGAATGCTTCTTTTGTAAGATATGGAGGCACTGGAAGAGGAACTATCCTCAATGCATTGCCTTCCTAGACCCGAACAGGTAGAGAAAGAAGTAAGGTATTGCTGGACAAGATATTTATATGATAACTTCTTGCAATTTTTCTATTTATGATATCACTAACTGGGTATTGGATATCGATAGTCCTTACCATATTTGTAATTTATTACAGGGGTTGCAGGTCAGTAGAAGATTCGAGTAAGATGAGAGATTCTTGAATGTTAGAGATGGAAGATCAGTTCCAATTCTAGCTTTAAAAATTTTGAAACTTGTATTTGAATCTCATACCGTTGTTCTTAGTGATTGTCATTTCTGTCCTAGTTTCTTTTTAAATATCATTTCTATAGACCTTTTAGCCATTAACAATTATGAAATTTCAATAAAGAAATGAGTTTGTAATGTCATTGTGAATGGTGTTACTGCTTTCTATGGATAATTGAACAATGGTGTATATATGTTATCACAACCTATTAATGTAGTCTATTCTACTAGCAAGCATCCTAGATTAGATAGTGTATCAGATATCTACTTATGGCATTGTAGGCTAGGTCATATAAACAAGAATAGGATAAATAGGTTGACTCAGGAGGGAATCCTTGAAGTCAATAATTGTGAATCACTTCCAACCTATGAGTCCTGTCTTCTTGGTAAAATGACCAGATCACCTTTTACTAAAAAAGATGAGAGAGCCAATGAGCTCTTAGGTCTAGTACATACTGATGTATATGGACCAATGAGCACAAGTGCCATAGGTGGATATGTTTACTTCATCACTTTCGTAGATGATCTATCCAGATATGGATATATCTATCTGATGAAACATAAGTCGGATTCTTTTGAAATGTTCAAACGATTTCGAAGTGAAGTAGAAAAATAAACTGGGAAGAGTATTAAAACTCTTTGGTCTGATCAAGGAGGAGAATATCTTTTTGGTATGTTTCTCATATATCTAAGAGAGATTGGAATTCTCTCCCAATGGACTCCTCCTAGAACACCACAGCATAATGGTGTGTCTGAAAGAAGAAATCGAACTTTGTTAGACATGGTCCGATCCATGATGGGATTTGCTAGCTTACCAATATCCTTCTAAGGATATGCACTCGAATTGACTTATTATCTATTAAATAGGGTTCCAAGTAAGTTTGTAGTTAAAACCCTATATGAGATATGGATAGTGTGTAAGCCAGCACTTTCACACCTTAGGATTTGGGGGTGCCCAACTTATATCAAACGGTTAGTTACAGACAAACTTGGACCTAGGTTTGATAAGTGTACATTCATAGGATACCCAAAAGGGACCAAAGGATACTATTTCTACCATGCTAATGAACAAAAGGTGTTCGTCAGTCTTAGGGCAATCTTTTTGGAAAAAAAGTTTCTTGGTGAAGGAACTGTTGCCTCTAAGGTTGAACTTGATGTAGTTCCATAGGTAGAAAGTCCGACACCGAATGTTGAACCTAAATTAGATTTGATCAGATTAGATCCAAAGCCTAGTGAACCTGCACCATTAAGGCGATCCGGTGGAGTACTGCACCATCCAAATAGATACTATGGATTCTTAGTCTGGGATGGTGATCCCATCGAACTCGATGAGAACGATGAGGATCTGATCACTTATATGGATGTGATGCAGAGATCCGACTCTGAGAAATGGGTAGAAGCTATGAGATCCGAAATGGATTCCATGAAGGTCAATGATGTATGGACATTGGTTGACCCACCTGAAGGGGTTAAACCCATTAGGTGTAAATGGGTATTCAAAAGAAAAAGAGTCGCAGATGAAAAGGAGGAGATCTATAAAGCTCGTCTGATTGTGAAGGAGTATCATCAATATTATGGTATTGACTATGATGAGACATTCTCCTCAGTGACAATGCTTAAATCCATTCGGATAATGCTTGCAATAGCTATCCATTTGGACTATGAGATCTGACGGATGGATGTGAAGATGGCTTTCCTAAATGGAGAGCTAACCGAAGAGGTGTATATGATACAACCAGAGGGGTTCACATCCACAGATGAGTCCAAGGTGTGCAGGCTTTAGAGATTCATTTATGTATTAAAGCAAGCATCTTAAATTTGGAACATACATTTTGATAAAGTGATCAAAATGTATGGCTTCGTTAAGAATGTAGAAGAACCCTACATTTAAAAATGGGCAAATGGTCTAGTGGTATTCTCTATTTTGTACATCGATGACATTCTCTTAATCGGGAATGGCATCCCCGCACTATAAGTAATAAAAGTCTGGTTGTCATCATAGTTCTCCATGGAGGACTTGGGTGAAGCATCCTACATTCTAGGGATGAAGATCTATAGGGATAGAACTAAAAGGATGCTTGGTATATCCTAGTCTACGTATATAAAAACTGTGTTGATAAGGTTCAGCATGGAGAATTCCAAAAAGGACTATCTTTTGATAGGCCAAAAAATTTCTCTCTCTATGAAGGATTGTCCGACAACTCCTAAAGAGAGAGAGCATATGAGTAGAATTTTATATGCTTCAGCAGTGGGATCTATTATGTATGCAATGATATGTATGAGATCAGACATGGCATACTTACTAGGAGTAGTAAGTAGATACCAGTCTGACCCTAGAGAAAATCACTGGAAGGTGGTTAAAACCATACTTAAATATTTGAGAAATACTAAGGATCAATAGTTGGTTTACGGTGAGTCAGATCTGAAGTTTGTGGGGTTTAGAGACTTCAGTTTTCAATCTGACCATGATGACAGTAAAAGTATGTCGGCATATACCTTTACTCTAAATGATGGAGCCATCTGCTGGAAAAGTTTCAAGTAGCATACAATAGCTGACTCTGTTTGCAAAGTAGAGTATATGGCAGCATTAGATGCAGCAAACGAAGTTACATGACTGAGGAAGTTTGTCATCGAGCTCAGAGTAGCACCCTCCATTGATGGTCCAGTCCTGCTCTACTATGACAGCACTGACGCCATAGCTCAAGCAAAGGAACTGAAAGCACACCAGCAGACAAAGCACATTCTACACCACTACCATTTGGTCCATGAGATCGTGGATTGTGGTGATGTCGATCTTCAGAGGATCGACGAAAAAGAGAACCTAGCCAACCCCTTCACTAAAGCCCTTGCAATCAAGGAGTTCGACAACCATAAGTCAAAGATGGGCATTAGATATTATACCGAGTGGCTTTAGGATAAGTAGGAGTTGTTGGGAATTATATCCTAAAGTCAATCATTAACTTGTTGAAGGTTGAGGTATTGCAATTGATTTATTAATTAATAAAAATATTTTGGCATCTTTTTTTCATCATAAATTTACATCTTCTAATGAACTTCATTATTGTGATGAAGTCCTTAGGATTATTTAGTTTCGATAAAGAGAAGATTTATCAATTAGTCCTTAAATTTGTTCATGACCAAATGATAGGTTGTTAATTAGGACAACAGCGTCTATCGAGCATAGGTCGCTATATGCCATATAGGATGGTAATCCTCTTAACCAAGGAGTGTGGAGATACTGGTATGGTATACAAGTAAGATGTATGGATACATCATCATTGAACGTGATCAACTCTAGAGCATTCTGCTATCGAGAATGTCTCTGATGGGACATAGGTATAAGTTTCCCTTAGACCTGAGATCGCCTCAGTGACTTGCAAGCAACTCACTGTGCTTTGGTAACAGACTAACTAAATTTCTAATTCAATAATGGAAGGCTTCTAGGCATAGTCAAGTACTTGCGAAGTTAGAGTGTGATCAAGATGGAATTGACCACTCCAAGAGTTGGAGAAGAATGTATCACTGTATTTCAATATAGCAAAACCTTGGCCAGGATAATCCATTAGATGGATTTGATATTTTGAAATACAATATGGATAATCTTATTAGAGATGGTAATTGAACTATAAGGTGTCCCATGAGCATTGTGGTCAAGGGGTTGAATTATATAGAAACTATATTTGCATGGGTTCTAAGGATGGTGTTCTATACCTTTCCACCTATCCGACCATCGGATATCATTGCTAGATGGTCACTTTGATTGATACAGAAAATTATTTCTATGCTACTGACTTAGATTCGGACCTATGAGGTCACACACATTTAGAGTTCACATTTCGATTCGATGGTTGATCAATGATTTAGAATCATTTTAGGGTTAAATAATTAATATGATTGGTGTTTAACCTAGTGCAAGTGTTGCAGGAGGATCGATTAGCAATTCGATTGCTTATTGGATTAATTTCATTAAGTCAGAGGGCTAAGATTCAGTCTAATAAAATTTGATTTATTTATATTTGATTTGGGCTTGATTGGATTAAGTCCAATTGGCTTATTGGATAAGTCAAGTGCAAGAAAGAACTAGTCCAAGTCTAACAAGGACTCAGGTCAACCCAATTTTCTAAGTTGATTAAAAAATTAAATTAGAATTAAATTTGATTTAATATAATTTAATTAATCTTTTAAATGGGTTAGGGCCTTATTTAATTAGGTTGGTTTACTCTTATTTTTATTTGGTTAAAAGATCTTGTTTGACCAAGTCAAAATAGGAGTCCTAGTGTGACTAGGACTCCCTATTTCTCGCGCCACCTAATCCTCACACCCTATCCTTTTTTCTTTGTGTTTTTATGTGAATAATCTTCACACCCAAGGATTTTCATGCCTCACTTCTCTCTTCCTTTTTCTCATATGGAAGTTTGTTGGAAGACCAAGTCAAAAAGGGAATTAGTTTTGCTTAAGGATTCTATGAGATAGAATCATTGTCAACCAAAACTCTTCCCATAAGTGTGCCAACCCATCCTTTCTTATTTTTTTTGATTTCCATGGTAAAAGAGGAATTTTTTTTGTGCACCCCCCTTGCTGGTCCACAGCAGAAAAAAAGGTGGGGGCGCCCAACTCTTGGGCGCCCCAACAACTTCCCTTATTTGGTCCTTCCTAATCTAGGTTTTTGACCTAACTTATACTCTGTATATCTCTTTATTTAAAAAAAATTCTTAGCTAAAATTTTCATGGATTGTAGACATTTTAGAGGCCTATTTGGTGTAGAAAAATTGGAGAAAAATTCGTCTAGTTCATGGAGATATTCAAAACATAAATGAGGATGTCTAAGAAAAGAACAAAGAAGAAGAAGAGGGTCTTCTTCTAGGATTTTTGTTCCATATCTCTTCCTCTCTTTTTATGAGCTTTTGAGAGATATCTTAGCATCACAAATCTTCCTCTTTTCTTTTGGTATTTTGGAATATCCATGTTTCGAAGAAGGAAGCATCAAATCAACCATCGAAGAGAGATCAGCATAGTGCTAGCATACTATGCTAATTTCCTGCATCAGGATCTTTGATCATGTTTGTGGGCTCGTGTGGATGACTCCTAAAGGTTGGATGCATGTGCAGCTCATGACTTCATCCTCAAGCCTGGATCAGCAAGTTAGAATGTCTAACTTGCTTAGATAATATATCTGATCTGTTAACTTTATACCTACATTTGATGTAGTATAGATCTAGGTGGATTTGATCAACCTTTTCTTTCTTATTTGATTTTAATTTCTGATTTAATATCATGCCTTGATCATATAATAGATCTGAGATCTAGGTGTTTACATATTTATTTAAATAAATATTTAATTTATTTAAGTCTTCCACTATATGATCTTGAAAAAGTTTCAAGATTTACCCATGAAATCCTAGATCTAGTTCCTTCATAGTGTACATCACACTATCTACAGCATTCGCATAAGAAACTTTTTTCATGTATTCTCTCTCCTTTTCTAACTAGGAGCTTTGTAATTTGGAGAGAGATATATATAGCTCAGTAATGGCATCTCTGTAAGTTTGGCCTTCTCCATCCCAAACCTCTCCAGAACTTTCTGGACATATCTTTCTTGTGACAAATGGAGCACTCCTTTACACCTATCTCTACAAATCTCCATTCCAAGGATTTTCTCAACTGGATCCGGATCCTTCATCTCAAATTCAGATGATAATGCCCTTTTCAACCTTTTCATGGCTTTCATGCTTCTACTGACTATAAGCATATCATCTACATATAGTAGTAGGTATAGAGCATCCTCCTCATCTACATCCTTGATGTAGACACAGCAATCATGTTCACATCTACTAAAATCCAGGCTCAAAATAAAACTATTAAATCTTTAATACCACTGACGAGGGGACATTTCAAGCTATAAAATGATCTTCTAAGTAAACACACTTTTTCTTACTGTCTAGTCTCCATGAAACCATCTGGCTGCTTCATGTAGATCCTTTCCTCAAATGTGCCATGAAGGTAGGCCATCTTCATATCCATTTGTTCCAACTCCATGTTGTACTGTGCCACTAGTGATAGCAAAATTTGAATAGATGTATGAAGAACCATAGATGAAAAAATTTCTATGTTGTCAATACTCTCTCTTTGTGAGTATCTCTTTGCTACCAGTCTTGCTTTGAATCTAATTCCATCTTATTCTGAAGGTGCCTTTTTCTTTGTGAATATCCACTTTGAGCCAATAGATCGAGCACCTTTTGGAAGATCCACCAGCTACCATGTCTGATTCTTTTCATGTGATTCTATCTCCTCCATCATGGCCTGCATCCATGAATCATGATCCTCACTCTCCATAGCCTTTGTATAATTTTCTGGATCTCCATTAGTTGTTATGAGTGCATAAGAGATAACCTCATCAATGCCATATCTAACTGATCTCCTGATAGTATGCTAGGGTATGTGCAAAGCCACTCCCACTAGCACATCTCTGCCTGATGTCTGTGGCTGATCCTACACATCCATTTGAACTACTGGTACTTCATGCCGATCTTCCATCTGAGTATCTTTTCTCCTACCTAGCTTCATCTTAATAGGAACACTCCTATACGTGGATTTAGACTGCATGTCATCTATCTCAGATTGGCCACTGCTGTTCACCTTTGTCATCCCAGTTTCATCTATCCTAGACCACCTCAAGATGCTCTTCTCATTAAAGATAACATCCCTATTGATCACTAACTTCTATGCCTGAGAGTCTTATAGTAGGTACCCCTTAACTCCTTGTGGATATCCTATGAATGTCATCTTTTGAGATTTTGGATCCAATTTGCTCCTCTTGGTTGCCTCAACATATGCATAGGCCGGACAACCTAAGATCTTTAGGTAGCCAAGCTCTACCTTCTTTCTACTCCAGACCTCCTCTAGAATGCATCTGTTCAGCTTATGATGTGGGGACCTATTCATAAAAAAATAAGAAAAAATTATGGCATCACCCCAAAAAGATTTTAAAAGTAATGTCTGTAGCCTCAAACTCCATGCCTTCTCGATCAATGAACGGTTTATTCTCTCTACGACACCATTCTGCTGGGGAGTCATCTTCATCGTATAATGGCATTTGATACCATTTTTCTCAAAGTACCTCCGGAACTCCAAGCTAGTATACTCCCCTCCATTGTTCGATCTCAGATACTTTACCTATCTTCCTGACTCCTCTACTTTAGCTCTCTAGGCTCTGAACTGGGCAAACATCTTTGATTTTTTTTTAATTAGATAAACCATCATCTTCCTTGAGAAATCATCAATGAAAGTGATAAAATACCTTACCCCACCTCGAGCTGATACAGGAGCTAGTCCCCACACATTCGAGTGCACTAAATCTAGCACTCCTTCACTGCACTTGGTACTTCCGACAAACCTTATCCTATGCTATTTATCAAAGATACATGGCTCACACAAATCTGAGCCCTCCTTCTTCAGGGCTGGAATCATACCTCTTCTGCTAAGTTCAGTGAGCCTACGGTCACTCATATGATCCATCTGATAGTACCACAGTCGATATAAAATCTACTCCTCCTATGCTGCTGCTAGCACCTCTGCACTATCATTCACCACTGAGTCTTCCATTCTATAAATATTGTTGCTCAGTCTTCTACCTCTCATCACCACCAAAGCTCTCTTAAAAATTTTCAGATATCCACTCCCAGCCTAGCTACTAAAAGCATAACCCTGCTCCTCCAAGTAGCCCAAAAAAATTAAATTATTTTTCAATTTCAGTACATGCCTGATATTTGATAATATACGAATAATCCCATCATACATTCTCACTCTGATAGAGCCAACTCCAGCTACTTTGCATGGGTGATCATCTCCAAGGCTGACACTTCCACCATCGATCTTCTGGTAGGTAGCAAACTACTCTCGATGAGAAGTATAGTGGTGCGAGCATGCTGAATCCAATATCCACATAGTATCACACTCTGTGGATCTGTCTGATACAACTAATAGATCTTCTCCACTACTCACAAAAGCTGTATTATCTTCCTTACTGGCCTTCCTTTTTTTTGATCTCAAAAGGAGATAATCTCTCCTCAGGTGTCCAGGCTGATTGATGCGTGCTAATTTATAGCTATGGCAAGTGCACCAGTCGATCAAGTAATAAAGTGAATGAGTAGAGTATCGTCCCTAGAGGATTGGAAAATAAGAAAGCTCTTTCCTATGCTTTATTTAGAAGATCGATTTATGAGAATAAGAAATTAAAGAAAATAAAAAAAAATAATTAAAAGTTCTTAATTAAATAGAGAAAGTGTAAATTATTAGGGTTTTAAATTCAAGAGCAATGGATTACTAAGGCAATCGGTTCACCAACTCAGTCAATACAATATTCAGATTTTTAGATTAATTTTATTTCATGTGACGGTGGAGTCTCCTAATTTATTCACTATCCTTTGGTCCAGGAATAGCAAAACTATTAATATTTATTAATTACCCTTTGGTCCAGGTGTAATTTAAATAAATATCAATGCATTAGGTTTTGTGAAACCCTCTAATTAAAATATGCTGCATCCAAAGCGCACTAAAATTCCCGCATGCATATGAATTCTAATTTGATTCATAATACAAGGTATATAATCAAGAAGCATTAACATAGATATACTTGGTCCGTAACATCTATGTTCATCAGATCAATTAGAAGATGGCCAGTAATCTAAAAGCATTAAGATCAGATTTATATACTCCTCATGAATAAAATTTAAAAATAAGTCATACTGAATATTGCATCAAAAGAGTGGCTACACCTTAGCTTTAGTAAAATAAAATTTAGTTCATAATAACAAGTTCAAAAACAGCGAATAAAATAAAAAGCATAGAGAAATTAGACTATTTGATTGTTGAAATTGATTGTCTGGTGTTCTTGATGTGGAGAATTTGATGAAGAAGAGGCTCCTTGATCGATATCTTGATCGTCGAAGAAAAATCAAAAACCCTTTCTGATTTTCTCGTAAATCATTTTTTTTTATCTCTCTCCTCTCTCTTTCTCTCTCTCTTTCTCCCTCTCTCTCTTTCTCCCCATCTCTCTCTTTGTCTCTCTCTAATTCTTGTCTCTCTCTTTGTCTCTCTCTTTTTCTTTTTTTTTTTTTCTCACGGCAACCCTGGGTTTTTTTATAGATGAAGAGTTTTATTTCCCCCAAAATTTATCAAAAATTAGGTTTTAGACTCCCAAACTAACTCAAATTAGGATTTGGATAATTCTGACCGTTGGATGGTGATCAAATGGTCCAAAAACCACTCAAAAAGCCCTTAAAATAACCCAGATCAAGTTGGATTTAATATCAATCGTTGGATCATCCATTGGATCGAATCTGGGCCGTTCGATCACATTGAAAGAAGGGTTTAGATCTATAGTTTAATGTCAGGATGAATCTCAACCGTTGGATCTCGATCGAGAGCTGCGGATGCCATCCATCAGCACCTTCTTCTCGTCCGTCCGATCAAGCTTCAGTGAAAACCGCCCGTTAGATCAATCAGAATTCCCAAATTACCCTCCGTGGACCGTGCGCGAGCCCGGTGTTGCATGGACCGCCGCATTCTTCAGCCAATCAGAGCACTCTTTATGTTGTGAAATTCCCGAATTACCTTTCAGATGGTCCACCGTGCACCGTGAAAAATGCTGACGTCAGCGTTGCGTTAGTGGGTTTTTTTTTTTTTTTTTTGAAATTCGATTTTGGGCTCGTTTGAAGTCCGTTTTGCCTAAAATTTTTTTCATCAGAACCAAAAAAATAAGATCTTCACATTGGTGGCCTTCTTTCCTACATAAGATTAATAAAAGTATCAATTTCTAATAAAATAGATTAATTTATTTTATAATTTAATACTTTTATTAGTATATTTTTACCACTTATCACACCCCCCAACTTAGTCATTGCTAGTCCCTTAGCAATATTTTATTTAATACTATATTTCAATAAGATTATCCATCACAAAGATAAAATCTAGGATTAAAGGTTAAAAAGTTTAGAAAATACTACTAACTAAGCATTGAGCTTCAGAAGCAAATTTTTCAGTCAATACAATTAAAAACTTTCTTAGAGTATATCAAAGATCTATAGCACTTGTGTTCATGATGACTAACTTTAGCATTTCAGTATTAAATTAAAAGAATAAAAGTATCCTCTCTTATCACCTATTTTGGTCAATTTTCTATACATTCTCAATTTTATACTCATGAATTAAGGTAGCTTTCACACTGCCTTTTCTTTTCTTTTTTTTTTCTTTTTTTTTTTTTACTGTGCTGAGCATCCTGGCCTTCCCTTCACCGTTTTACGTGAATTTCCACACTTGACCTAGGTGCAGAGACCCAGTTACTAGGCTTTGGGCAATCCACATATACTCTATCTTTTGCACTTTATTTATAGGCAGGTAGCTCTTTCCTTAAATTCAAGTTTCTTTGATTAGAATGTATATTAATTACTAATTTTTAGTGATAATTGAATCCTCAGTTGACCTTATAATCAATACCTACTTTGCCTTGTTAGTGTGCATGTGCAATAAAAAGTGCTAATAATCTTTTAATGACCTAAGTAGGCTGCTAAAAGTTGACCAACTAATCTACTTCTTTAACTCATTACATTCATTAGCAAATAATTCTATCTTTTATCACTTATCTAGTTTATCTTGCTCAAGATTTTCTTCTTGACACATGGGTTTTTTTTTTTTTTTTTTAACTTTAACTTGTTCTATGTTGTCTTAAAGGAGAAAGAAAAATAAAGGATGTAATAAAGGATAGGAAAGAATACACCTGATTTGGTTCAATCTGGTTCTTTGGAGCTTTGAAATTTTGCTTGAGTCCTCATTGATTTTTCTGCAAAATTGAAAATACACACCAGAGCAGTAAAAGAGCAACAACAAATTACTAAGAAATAAAAGAAAAGAAAAATGATCAAAACTAAAAAGAAAAGAAACAACCTATCTAGTAGTTCTGATTTATAGTCTTCAGCTTTACTTTCTTTGAGTTCTAAAGTGGATCAATCTGGTGCCACTTCAATTGAAATACTTTCATGTTTGATCGAATCCTCTTTCAATTTGACATTGCTTGCTTTTGTAGTCTCAAACCTATTTTCTACAGAATTCTCATATAATGGATTGTCAATAATGTCAATTAAAAAATAAGTTTGATTATCATCAGGATGTTTAGTATCTTTAAAAATATTAAAAGTAATTTGTTCGTCTTGGACTCTAAGAATTAATTTTCCTTGTTGAACATCTATTAAACCTCCTCCAGTAGCTAAAAAGGGTCTCCCTAAAATAAGGGGTACATCATAATCTTCTTCCATATCAAGAATAATAAAATCAATAGGGAAAATAAACTTGTTTATCTTTACCAAGACATCCTCCACTATACCTCTTGGATATTTAATGGATCTGTCGACTAATTGAAGAGTAATAGTGGTAGGCTTTGGTTCTTTTAGACCCAGTTTCCTGAAAATAAAAAAAGGCATGAGATTAATGCTTGCTCCTAAATCACATAAAACTTTATCAAAACTACAATCACTAATAATGCAGGGGATAGTAAAACTTCCTGGGTCTTTTAACTTCTGTGGTAATTTATTTTGAAGTATTGCTGAGCATTCTTCGTTCAAATTTATTCTCTCATGCTCCTTCAGCTTTTTCTGACTTGTTAAGATTTCTTTGAGAAACTTGGCATACCTGGGCATTTGAGTTATAGCATCTACAAAAGGAATATTAATATGTAAATTCTTTAAAATTTTGAAAAAGTTAGAAAATTCCTTATCTGGATACTATATTTGTCTCTCTGGGAATGGTAGTGACGGCACGTAGGGCTTCACATTTGGATCAGCAAACCGTATACCTGGAGACCATCCATCTGCTGGTTGTTTTGGTGACTGACGAATTTGAGTTGATGGTTCCTTATTTGTAGTTGGCTCTTCAGTCTCATTCTTCTGATGTGGCTCCTCCAGCTTTGTACCACTTCTTAGGGTGATAGCATTGACTTGCTCCCTTGGATTTATCTCCGTATTGCTTGGCAACGATCTTCGAGGTCGCTCGGAGATTATCTTAGCCATTTCACCTATTTGCATCTCCAAGTTTCGAATTGCTGCTGTTTGATCCTGCCTAAGTTGGGCTTCCAAATTTTTTATAGTTGCTTCTTGGTTTTGCATAAATTTGACCATCAGCTCTTCCATGTTGGACTTCTTTTCAGGTACTTGGAATCCCGGGGGTGGCTGTTGTGCTGCATTTTGATTGCTCTATGAGATATTTGGGTGCTGCCTCCACCCTTGATTGTATGTGTTGGAGTAGGGATTGTTTTATTGCAGCCTGAAAAAATTACCAATATAATTAGCTGTATTAGTTGTTTTAGCAAAAGGATTACCTGTCTGCCAATTGCTCGTATCGTGTCCTCCTCCACATAGGTCATAAGTCATGCTCTGAACATGCATAGCTGTTTCTTTAAGTTATTGACTTCGGCTCTAAGGACTGCAATTTCAGCTAGTAAAGTTGGCATGCAATCTACTCCCTGCATAGCTGCTAGTCTTTTTGGCATCATGCGCTCTGTTTGCCATTGATAGCTATTTGATGCCATCTCATCGATCAGATCGAAGGCTTCTTCCTCCATTTTTCGATTAATGGTTTCTCCTACTGCTGTATCAATCATAGATCGATTAGTAGGAGATAAACAATTATAGAAAGTTTGTACCTAAAACCATATGGGTAGTTGATGATGTGGACATCTCCTTAGCAGTTCCTTGAAATGCTCCCAAGCCTCATATAGTGTCTCCATGTCCATTTGCATAAAAGAAGTGATATCGTTGCGCATCTTAGCAGTTTTGGAAGGTGGAAAGTACTTGCTAAGAATTTTTGGGCTAGGACATCCCAAGTTGTGATAGAACCTATAGGAAGAGAATGAAGCCAATTTTTAGCTTTATCCTGTAAAGAGAAAGGAAATAACCTTAATCTAATAGCATCATCCGACACCTCATTAATTTTAAAAGTATCATAAAGTTCAAGAAAATTAGAAATATGGGCATTCGGATCATCATGCATGTATCCACTGAATTGGACAGTTGATTGAATCATCTGAATCATCACCGACTTTATTTCGAAGTTGTTTGCTCGTACAGGCTGTCTCCTGATGCTCGAAGTTGCATCGGCTATAGATGGTGTGATGTAATCATTTAATGGATGATGTACTGGTCGAATAGCTTCATGCTGTCCTTCGGTCGCCATATCCACTCCTAGATTGATGTCGTTAGGATCTTTAGCTGCCATGTTTCTCTCTTGTTGTAGTCTTCTAATAGTCCTTTCAATTTCTAGATCTAGAAGTAGTAAGTTACTATGTCCAGTATGTGTCATGCACTAAATTTTTTTTTTTTTAATAATAAAAATTAAAAATAAATTTCTAAAGTAAAGCTAGGATCAAAATTTCAATATTGTTTTAGGCACAATCCCCGAAAATGGCACCAAAAACTTGATAAGTGCTAATTTATAGCTACGGCAAGTACACCAGTCGATCAAGTAATAAAGTGAATGAGTAGAGTATCGTCCCTAGAGGATTGGAAAATAAGTACTGAAAAGCTCTTTCCTATGCTTTATTTAGAATATCGATTTATGAGAATAAGAAATTAAAGAAAATAAAAAAAAAATAATTAAAAATTTTTAATTAAATAGAGAAAGTGTAAATTATTAGGGTTTTAAATTCAAGAGCAATGGATTACTAAGGCAATCGGTTCACCAACTCAGTCGATACAATATTCAGGTTTTTAGATTAATTTTATTTCATGTGATGGTGGAGTCTCCTAATTTATTCACAACCCTTTGGTCCAGGCATAGCAAAACTATTAATATTTATTAATTACCCTTTGGTCCAGGTGTAATTTAAATAAATATCAATGCATTAGGTTTTGTCAAATCCTCTAATTAAAATACGCTGTGTCCAAAGTGCACTAAAATTTCCGCATGCATATGAATTCTAATTTGATTCATAATATAAGGTATATAATCAAAAAGCATTAACATAGATGTACTTGGTCCATAACATTTATGTTCATCAGATCAATTAGAAGATTGCCAGTAATCTAAAAGCATTAAGAACAGATTTATATACTCCTTATGAATAAAATTTAAAAATAAGTCATACTGAATATTGCATCAAAAGAGTGGCTACACCTTAGCCTTAGTAAAATAAAATTTAGTTCATAATAACAAATTCAAAAATTGTGAATAAAATAAAAAGCATAGAGAAATTAGACTATTTGATTGTTGAAATTGATTGTCTGCTGCTCTTGACGTGGATAATTTGATGAAGAAGAGGCTCCTTGATCGATATCTTGATCCTCGACGAAAAATCAAAAACCCTTTCTGATTTTCTCACAAATCACTTTTTTTTTTATCTCTCTCCTCTCTCTTTCTCTCTCTCTTTCTCCCTCTCTCTCTTTCTCCCCGTCTCTCTCTTTGTCTCTCTCTAATTCTTGTCTCTCTCTTTTTCTTTTTTTTTTCTCACGGCAACCCTGGGTTTTTTTTATAGATGAAGAGTTTTATTTCTCCCAAAATTCATCAAAAATTAGATTTTAGACTCCCAAACTAACTCAAATTAGGATCTGGGTAATTCTGACCATTGAATGGTGATCAAATGATCCAGAAACCACTCAAAAAGCCCTTAAAATAACCCAGATCAAGTCAGATTTAATATCAGCTGTTGGATCATCCATTGGATCGAATCTGGGCCATCCGATCGCGTTGAAAGAAGGCTTCAGATCTATAGTTTAACGTCGGGATGAATCTCAACCATTGGATCTTGATCGGAAGCTACGGATGCCATCCATCAGCGCCTTCTTCTCATCCGTTCGATCAAGCTTCAGTGAAAATCGCCCGTTAGATCATCAGAATTCCCAAATTGCCCTCTGCGGACCGTGCGCGAGCCCGGTGTTGCATGCACCACCATGTTCTTCAGCCAATCAAAGCGCTCTTTATGCTATGAAATTCCCAAATTACCCTTCAGATGGTCTACCGTGCACTGCGAAAAATGCCGACGTCATCCTGACGTCAGCGTTGCGTCGGCGGTTTTTTTTTTTTTTTTTTGAAATTCGATTCTGGACTCGTTTGAAGTCCGTTTTGCCTGAAATTTTTTTCATCAGAACTAGAAAAATAAGATCTTCACATTGGTAGCCTTCTTTGCTACATAAGATTAATAAAAATATCAATTTCTAATAAAATAGATTAATTTATTTTATAATTTAATACTTTTATTAGTATATTTTTACCACTTATCACTGATGATATTTATAATATTTCAATATCTTTCTTTGATCTTCAGACTTCGACCTATCCTTAGATTTTACTCTTGCCTTCTCCTTTGATCTTTCATGTCTTTTATTCATAGCCAAGATCTCAAACTTAGGATCTCCCTTGTAGATCTTCTCCATTTGCTTATTTGATCTAAGCACACGAACAACCTCTTCATAGTTTAGGGTCTCCTTTCCATAAACTAATATTGTTATGAGACCATCATACAAACCTAGGAGAGAATATAATAGCAGCAATGCTCGATCCTCATCATCGATCTTCACATCCGAACTCATCACCTCAGAACACACCTGATTGAACCTTTGGATATGTGCAACAAGATCTTCACCTTTAGGCATCCTTAGACTATACAACTATTTCTTCAATTATAGCTTATTCATCATATTCTTCTTCATGTATGTATTCTCTAGTCTCGTTTAGAGTCCCTTTGCCGTAGTCTCTGTTCAAACCTTGGGCAAAACTTGATTGATCAAGCACATCTGGATTGTGCTGAAAGTAATTTTCTCCAACTCTTTTCAATCCTCCGCACTAATCTTTTTCGGCCTTTCTCTTGTCAAGATCTTGTAGATCCTCTATTGAACTAACAAATCTTTTACCCTTTGCTGCCATAGGGTAATGTTTTTCTTGTCATCGAACTTCTCAAAATCCATCGTGAATTCACTCGATCCCATGACTTCAAACAAGTCAAGAATAGATCCCTTACACCCTTCATTGATTACACACTAGTAACACTATCCTTCAAAGAAGATCTAAACACCCTAGATCCTCTTTTCAACCATCTGTATCACCATCCCTCTGTCTAACCAATCTTCACATTAATCTCGAGACAAACAACGAAGAAATAAGAAGATTTTGGGTAAAACCTGATGCATTAGATCCAGGATGTAGTAACCCTAGGTGTCTTCCTCCTTCCACATAATAATGCTCTAATACTAATTTTTGGGATAAACTATCCTCTCTTGGATCGGCATGGCTACTGGTGATTAGCCAAGCAACAAGGAACAATCTTCTAGGATCAATATGGAGGTAAAATAATGGATTCCAGAGAAAAGAGAGAAAGAGAGCATAAGAGTTTTTTGGGAGAAAAGAGCTTTATTCAATGAATTCAGCATCATATACAACCTTGATCTATTTCTAGTATTTATACTTTACAAAAAGATCAAGCTCCAAGCTTATAGAAAAACTTTCCAAAACCTAAACATCCCACATACACAAAACAAATCCATAAAAACTGAGCTAGCTAACCTACAACTGGGTTGGCTCAGTTTGAGATTGAGCCGATCCAATTGTGTACCATGCCAACAGCCTAAAAATATTGCTTTCTATTTGAATTTTCTTCTAAGACATAGTTGACCCAGTCCTGGACTAAGCCTGCCCAGTTTCCAACTTTGCCGGCTCAATCTCAGGATGAGTCAGCTTAGTTTCTGAACTTTGCTACTCAGACTGATTTCTCATCTGACTTACTTTCAATTTTTCATGACCTATCTTCTCATGTTCTCGAGATTTAGGAGTGCAACTTTTGAGCTTACAAATTTATGACTCATTTTATCAGCAGTCGATGTTTGAGGAGAGGATCAGACTCCCTCATCAACATCAAGTAGCAAGAAGGGGAGTCCATCTGGGCTTATGTCAATTGCTTCAATGCTGCTGCCTTAGAGGTTCGAAACCTAGACCAATCTATAGCCATGGCCATACTAAAGAATGGCCTTCAAAAGAATGACCTACTATTCTCTCTGAAAAAGAAGTATCCCAGAAATTTTGCTGATCTGGTAGCTCAAGCTGAAGGTTATGTTCGAGCTGAAGAAGCCTTCAAATTAAAGGATGAGGAAGCCACAAGAAAGTGGTAGGAGGGTGAGTCTAGCAAGCTCGTAGTTGAAGAAAAGTCGAATGAAGTTCGACCGTGCTCCCAGACTCTCCTTGAGTGCAAGTGAGCCTGATCCCCTCCTCGAGCTCACCATCAAAGAAGCCCTAATAGAAGGGCATGAAGGAGCTCTTCTCCCAGAAGGTTGCACAACTACAATTTTCATAATATTCTAAAAACTCAAGTACTGATGGAGATTAAGGAGTAGCCACCAAGGCCAGAGAGGATGCGTACTCATCCTAGCAAGCACAATCCTAACAAGTACTGTCTCTACCATCATGACCACGATCATGATACTAAAGAATATATTTAGCTCCAAGACAAGGTCGAGAAGCTCATCAGGAGAGGCTAGCTTGGTTGATTTCTGTGATGCCGACCTGAGACAAGAGAAGAATGATCGAGGGCATTGCCACAGTCAAAACCTCCAAGGAGAGAGGAGCAACAACGAGATCGGCCATGTCTCGCCATCATCAACACCATCTCTAAGGGACTTCGATGGGAGGAGGCCAGTAGATCTGAGGGGTTGGCTAAAACGTAGAGAACTAAGGAGCCCATTACTTTTACTAAAGAGAATGCACAAGAAGTTCAGTTCCCATACAATGATTTAATTGTAATAATCTTAATATTGCAGAATATTATGTACGTCGCATCCTTGTTGATAATGAAAGTTCGATCAATGTCTTATTTTATGATGCTTTCTCTAAAATATCTATACCTAATAACCAGCTCAGACCCATGAGTTCTTCTTTGGTAGGCTTCACTGGTGATGCAGTGCTAGTTGAAGGTGTAATAACTTTAATTATGGCTACAGAATGATATCCAAGTCAGTCCAGGGCATAAGTAGATTTTCTAGTAGTGAAAGCCCCATCTGCTTATAATGCAATTCTTAGCCGATCTGGTTTAAATGCACTTCGAGTAGTAGTGTCGATCTACTATTTAAAGATGAAGTTCCCAATAAGCTATGGGATTGGAGTGGTCAGAGGAGATGAAGCTTTGGCGAGACATTGCTACTCAATTATCCTACAAAGGGATGAGCAGTCTGACCCTTGCCCGATTGATGGGTTGGACATCCTGGATGACCTTACAGAAGAATGGAGAGAACCCATAGAAGATCATGTCTCGGTCCTTTTGAATGATGGGAATAAAGAGCACACAATGCAAATCAGTTCCAATTTGAGAGAGGAGGTATGAGAGCAGCTCATCAAATTCCTATGGAGAAATATAGATGTTTTTGCTTGGATCCCTGCAGACTTGTCCGGAATTGATACTGAAGTTATGGAACATCGTCTGACTGTTGATCCCAAACATCGGCCAGTGAAAGAAAAGATGCATAGCTATGCCCCAAAGAGATAGAAGATAATTGCAAAAGAAGTTGACAAGCTCCTCAAGACTGGATTCAATAGAGAAGTCTCCTATCTGAACTAGATTTTCAATGTAGTCCTTGTCAAGAAGGTAAATGATAAGTAAAGAATGTGTATAGACTTCAAGAAGTTGAATAAGGCCTATCCAAAAGATAGTTATCTCCTGCCCAGAATTGATCAGTTGGTAGATGCAACTTTGGGTTGTGAGCTCCTCATTTTTATGGATGGCTTCTCAAGCTACAATCAGATCCAAATGGCACCAGAGGACGAGGAGAAAACTACTTCTATTACTAACCATGGTCTTTATTATTATAGGATCATGCCTTTTTGGCTCAAAAATATAGGAGCAACATACTAGCGCCTAGTCAATGAGATCTTCAAGGAGCAGATCGATTGCAACATGAAGGTATATGTAGACGACATGCCTGTCAAGAGCCGAGCTTCAATAGATCACATAGCCAACCTCAAGAAGACCATTAATGCCCTTTGAAGATACAAGATGAAGTTGAACCCAACCAAGTGCACCTTTGGTGTGACTTTGGAGAAGTTCTTGGGGTTCATGGTGTCAAGGTGCGGGATTGAAGCAAATTCGGAGAAGATTCAGGCCATTTAGGAGATGACTACCCCAAAATCAATAAATGAAGTTTAGTGCCTAATAGGAAAGGTGGCGGCTCTGAACCGCTTCGTCTCGAGGTCGGCCAAGTGATGCATATCTTTTTTTCGAGTTCTCAAACAGCCAAAGAACTTCTACTGGATCGTTGAATGTCAATAAGCATTTGAAGAACTCAAGAGCTACCTCGGCTCGCCTCCCTTATTGGCTAAGACCAAACCTAGAGAAGGATTGTTTTTGTACTTAGCAATCTCCCAAGCAGCCCTTGCAGCAGTCCTAGTCAAGAAAAAAGCAAAAGTGCAGCGGTCGATGTACTAAATAATCCAAGTCTTGAAGAATGCTGAGATCAGGTACACTAAGTTAGCAAAACTAACTTATGCTCTACTGATTGTGGCCCAAAGACTCCGACCTTATTTTCAGGGTACACTATAACCCTCCTCACTGATCAACCAATAAAGTCAATTCTTCATCGAATAGATGCCTCCGAAAGAATTGCAAAATGGGCAATTGAACTTACAAAATTTGACATCAACTTTCAACCTCGGCTATTAATCAAAGCTCAAATACTGATAGATTTTGTAGTGAAATGTACTATCACTGATGAGACCAAAATTGAATCGAACAAAATCAGCATTCCATGGCTATAGCTATGCTCCAGTGAAAAAGGGGCTGACTTTCCTAAAGACTTCTGGGCTCTGCATATGGATGGCTTATCCAATGCTTCGGGCGCAGGCGTCGGGCTGACCTTAGTAAATCCAGAAGGAGTCATTACCAAATTATTAGGAAATGTGTCCTAAAGCCAATCATCTAAGTAGTAGATGATTGAAATTAGTATATAAATTATCTAATAATAATAGTAATTTGGCTATTTCATCATAAAAGTTCTATCTTCCTTAAATGAACTCCTAAATTATGACGAAGTCCTTAGAACCATAATCAATCGATAAAGAATGATTTATTGGATGGTTCTTAAATTGTTCATGATTAAATGATAAGTTATTAACAAGGATGATAACTTATCGAGTGTAGGTCGTTGTATGCCATATGCGTTGGTTGTCCTCGTAACCAAATGGTGTGAAGACACTCGTATGGCATCCAAGTGAGATGTAGAAGTACATCTGCACTGAACGTGATCAATGTAGCACTCTACTATCAAGAATAGCTAGCTAAGGCCAATGGGTATAAGTGTCCCTCCAACCTGAGATCACCATGGTGACTTGTGAGCAACTCACTGTACTTTGGTGCTGGACTACCTATATTTTTAGTATAGGTGATGGAACGTTTCTGGTTATAGTCAAGTACTTGTAGAGTCGGTGTGTGAGTCAAGATGGGATTGACCACTCCTGATTAATTTTAGGAAGAGAATGTCTCGCTGTATTTTAATTTAGCAAAACCTAGGCCTAGATAGTCCTCATGACGTGTCACGGGATTTGCAAAATTTTGAGACACAATAGAGATCACTTGTATGAGTGTTTGATAGTATACTCAAAGTTGTCTTAAGCATTATTGGTCATAGGGATTAATTATACGATAATCATGGACTAGGGTTCTAAGAATATTGCTGTGCATACATTCGACCTATTCGGACGTTGGGATCCATTGCTAGATGGTAACTTTGATTGGTACAAAAATTGGTTTCCATGCTACTGACTTAGGTTCGAACCTATGGGGTCACATATATTAGAGCTTGTAACCTAATTGAATGGTTTATCGATGATTGAGAATTGTTTCGGGGTCAAACATTCAATGCGATTGATGTTTGACCTAATGCAAGTGTTGTAGGAGGATCGATTAACAATTGGATTGCTAATTGGCTCAATTTGATTGAGCAATTGGGTTGAGATCAAGTTTAATTAAATTAAATTTAATTAGAAATAGTTTGGATTTAATTAGATTAAGTCTAATTGATTTATTGAATAAGCCAATTATAAGGGAAGAATAATTCCTTGTTTGATTAGGACTTGGGTGCACCTTATTGACTTAGGATTTAAATCAGATTTAAATCTTGATTTAATCTAATTTAATTAAGATCCTAGTTGGACTAGGATCATCCTTAATTGGATTGCATTTAATCTAATTTAAATATAATTTAAATTAGATTTAAAATAATTTTGATCTAGTCAAATAAGAGGAGTCCCAGTTGGACTGGGACTCTCTCTCTTTCACTTGCGCGATTTAAAATAATTTTGATCTAGTCAAATAAGAGGAGTCCCAGATGGACTGGGACTCTCTCTCTTTCACTTGCGCCTAAGAAATCCCATGCATATTTTAATTCTATATTTTCTATATTTTCTTATGCTTAATAAAAGGTTTCCCATGCCCCATATCAGATTATTAGGATTTAAATTTGATTTGATCAAAATTAGAAGGAAGTTGGAAATTGTTTACTACTTGGAAGAGTCTTCTTTGACCCAAACTCCTCCCTCCCTTGTGCGCCAACTCTACCCACGCCCCTCTATCTTATTCAGCCTCTTTTCCCTTGGTTTTGTGCATGATAATTAGTGGTTATGCCAAAAAATAAGTGGGAGGGGCATCCAAAAGTTGGACACCCCATAGAAGTCCTCGTTTGACTAGGTTTTGACCAAGTATTGCAATAAAAGGTGGATGCCTATTATGAGATGGTTTGAGGATGTAAAAAATCCTAAAAAAATTATGAAAAATCAGAAGAAAAAAAGGAGAAGGCGTGGAGGATTTGTGGCCTCAAGATTCATGGAGAAGAGCCTTCAATTAAGACATCAAAGGTTGATGTCTTGAAGAGATAAGGTAAGAGAGAAGATTGTCATCTCTTATGATTTTGTTTAAAAGTCTTTATCCTTTATTTTTCTTTATCATTTTATGTGATAAAAATATGAGAAAGAGAGAGAGAAAAAGGGCTTGAGGAAAGATGGCACCAAGATCCTTAGAGAAAAGATCTTCATCTGGACATCAAACGTTGATGTCATGAAGGCACAAAGATAAGAGAAGATTATCTTCTCTTTATTTTCTTTTAAGTATCTTCTTCTTCATTATTTTATATAATTTTTATATGATAAAGATCTGAGAGAGAGAGAGAGGAAGAGAGCATGAGATTTGTGCTCCAAGGTGTTGGGGCATGGTGATCATTTTTGGACATGATCTGATCAAATCCTGATGCAAGAAGAAGAAGAGAAGAAGGTCTTCTTTTAAGATTTTCTTGAGAGCCCTTCTTCTCAATTTTATTTATGAGATTTTTATGAGAAAAATCTGAGGTGTGATGTTTAAAAAATTAAGAAAAAATCAAGAGAAGAATGTCTTCCCTGAGGGTTTTTTTTAGAGCCCTTCTTCTCGATTTTATTTATGAGATTTTTATGTGAAAAATCTGAGGGTTAATAACTAAAAAATTAGAAAAAAATCAAAAGGAGAAGGTCTCCTCTGAACCTAGCATAATAGATATTTTTAGGACATCAACCGTTGACATCCTGAAGGAGAAGATTTGTCTTCTCCTATGGTTTATTCTATATGCTATTTGTTTTTGATTTATGAAAGATCCAAGGTTGGATTCTTTCCTTATTCATCCTCATATTCTTCATCTCTTGGAGTATCCAAGAGATTTGAAGAATATGTATTTGATTAACCATCAGGAGGGATCCGTGAGAAGCTAGCACTTTAAGTGGATCTTTGTTTGACGAACCTTCGATTTGTGTTGCAAATTCATGTGGATCACCTATAGAGGTCAGACACTTGTGCAGCTCCAAAGGTAATAATGGATTCAACCGTTGAGTTTTTGACCCATGCAAAGGTAAGAGATTTGATCTCTTGGTGACCTAGATGCAATCTAGGATTAGATCTAGAATTATTCTAGATCTAGGTACTGATATTATCAATACCACTTATGATTAACTTAATTTTAGATTTATATTTGCATCATAATATGTTATAGATCCTTGATGTTGGGTTTTGTAATTTAATTACATGCATTTCTAAATTAAATAGTTTAATCTATGTCTTCCGCTGCTCTTTATTTCGAAAAAATTTTGAAATCTATGCATAAAATCCTGCATGTTTTCTATCATTGGTATCAGAGCATCTAGATTCTATTATAATATGTTTATGTATGCTTTAGATTAAATCAAAAAATTAAAGTTAATTAAACATCGCACATACTGCCATAAGGTTGTCTTGTTGTAAGGGTAACCCCTTATAATGAAAAGATTGTCCTAGTATGTGCTGATGTAAATCAAAATCATGAATTATTTAGATTAGATCTAAGAAAATTTATGATCTAATTTTTTGATTTAAATCTAAGTTTTAATAGATATTAGATATATTTTAGATTATTTAGATTAGATCTAAATAATATCAGGATTGCACATACTGCCATAAGGTTGTTCTGCTATAAGGTTTACCTCGTACAGTGGAAAGATTGTCCTAGTATGTGCTGATCTAAAAAACTTAAATCATAAATAAGTTAGATGAGATCTAAAGTAATTTATGATTTTTTTTAAATTTTAAATCTAATTTTAAATAATTTATGATCTGATCCACATAATGTGTTTTATGTTTAGATCTAATTCTCTTATTGCATATGTTGATATGTAATTTTTGTTTTAAATCTAGAATGTATATGTATGACATATTTATTTTGTAGAAATTAAATTGCAAACTTACTTTCTGCAAAATCCTAGATTTGAAATCCTAGGATGTGATCTAAATAATAAAATAAATCAGATCTAAAATTATATATTGAATATGATTCAATACAATTTGAAAATATTTCAAATAATAAAATTAAAAACTAGTTCTGAGATTTCATAAATCTAAACCCATAAGACTTGAACTTAATTGGGAATTAAGTGATTGTTTAGGATCTAGTTTTGTGATTTAAAGATCCTAAGATAATTTCATAATATATGGATTAAACAAAAATGGATTAGCTTTGATCAGGTCCTTAACTGGGTTAGACCTAGGGTTAGATTAAATATGGACATAGTTAGGAAATTGATCAAACCTAATTAATAGTTTCATTTCTATAGATCACTTTAATAGTTGTAGTTGATCAAAGTCCATACATCAAACAAATGGATGCTGATTGTGGCTCAGTGGTCGAGCCCTAGTCTTTAGGCAGACCAAATCAAAACTGACAAATCTATTGGTATCTAAGGTAAGTCTGGCATCCTAGACTGATCATTTTTAATTGGCAACCTGCTTACCTAACCATTTCTAATGGTGTCTAAGGTAAGCCTTGGCAGACCCTTCCATCGATCTCACTTATCTAGCCAATGTGGTTAATCAAGTTTTGATTAGGTTGCTCATTAATTCATGCTAACCCATGTTATATAGAAAATCGGTGAGATTGACTTTATTTAGTGAGACTGATTTAGCTGCCCATGGACTGTAATTGATCCTAGTCCTCATCAGTGACTTGCAAAGTTAGTAGGAGGACTTGACTTGATAAAATCAGTGGGAGCAAATTGGCCAATGTCCTTTCTATCCTTAAAACACTAATAATTTAAATCCTCCAAAATTATTAGGTCCTTAAAATAATTAAGTTATGAAGATAATAGAGTCATAGCCTCCCATTAAGGTGTTTGATAATGGGTCCATTAACTCAATAATCATTGAAGGCCCAAAGGCCTGGTGCTTGTTGACTAATGAAATTATCATCCATCATATGATGACTTGGATGTGTCTCTCCAATGGTGGTTGGGTAGGCCAACCAAAGTTGGGCCTGATCATTCATTGGTTGGATGCACCAAGTATGGTCATGTTAATGGTTGGACTTAACTGGACCCTTTTTTGAGAAGGCCAAAGCTAATTGATTAGGGCCTAGGGCAAAATAAATATTACTAAAAATTATTTGAAGAAATAATTGATTATGAATCTACCCTTAGATGTACATGGGAGGGCCAACCAAAGTTGGGCTCATGTGTAGTCTATATGGATTCTAGTACCTACTAGGAAATTAAAGTAATTCCTCGAATTGGAGGTAGAGGCTACCAGTTTGAATAAAATAGTGGGAGAATCTTTAGACTAAAGTCAAAGTCTTTAGACTTAAAATGATTCATATACAATAGATCATTGTTCTCTCTTAAGGCTAAATCTTAATTGCTCCTATTACTGTTAGATAGTGAAGACTTATGGATCCAACTTTGATAATCAGTATCGAAAGTTGAATATTAGTTCAGCAGTATGAATTGATTCATATTGGGGTTTCTGAGCTCAGTCAAAATAATTTGTCCAAGGTTAACCCAAATCAGGCATAATACTTCTAATGTCTAAAACAAGATCACAGGAAGAAGATTTGTCTTGCTTCCCTTGACTATAATAGGCTGAACAAGAGGAAGGAGCAAAAGTTGCTCATTAAAGACGTTATATGATAACACATTAAAACTTCTCCATATGTAATTCTACTACCTGGGTATTAAATACCAGTGGTCTTATGCAATTCATTGCAAGGACTTAAGGTAAGTGGAATGTACACACCCTAGTTAGATTATGTTATGGATGTCTATGTTTGGCATTATAGGCTTAGTCATATCGATAAGAACATGATAAACGGGTTAGCTTGAGAGGAAAACCTCGACATCAATGATTGTGAATCTTTGATAGCTTGTGAATCTTGTCTTCTTTGGAAGACGATAAAGTCATCATTTACTGGAAAAGGTGAAGGAGTCGATAAAGTTCTAAGTCACATACATAGTGATGTATGTGGACCTTGAACTTAAGTGACAAAGGAAGACATTAATATTTCATTACAGATGACGTATCTAGGCATGGGTACATCTGGGATGAATAATTTAAAATATTCAAATGATTTAATAATAAAAAAGAAAAATAAACTGGATAAGGTATTAAAATTCTTCGATCAGATCGAGGAGGCAAATACTTATCCAGTGAGTTTATGACGTATCTAGAAGAGAATAGGATTCTCTTTCGATGGATTCCTTTTCAAACCACGGTGTATCTAAAAGAAAAAATTGAACGTTGTTTGACAGGGTTCAATCCACAATAGGGTATATTTGTCTACCTATTGCAGGGTTATGCTCTTGTGACTTTTTTTACTCTGAAAATTTATACTGAGTTAATCTGTTACATTGACTCCATATGGGATATGGATTGGGCATAGACCTAGACTCTCTCACATTCAGGTTTGGGGTTGATCAGCCTATGTCATATATTTGCACACAGATAAACTTGGATCCTGATCTAATAAGTGTTTAAGGGTTATTAATTCTGCTATGCTAAAGAACATAAGATGTTCATCAGCAGTAGGGCATTCCTTTTGGAAAGGTATTTCTTAGAGAAGAAACTGATGCCTATCAAGTTGAACTTATAAAAATTTAATTGGTAGAAAAGAACCGACATTATCTGATAAACCTACAAAACTAAATTTGATCAGATCAAATCTAGAGCCCATTAAAGTGTCATCTTTAAGGAGATCCGGTAGAGTACCACGTTAGTTGGACAGATACTTTAGTGTCTAGGTTCAAGATGGCGATCATGCTGAGCTTAATGAGAATAATAAGGATTCGATCATCTATAAGGATACAGTGCAGTGGCCTATTTCTGAGAAGTGGCTTGGAGCCATATGATCCAAATTGAAGTCTATGAAAATCAGTAGTGTATGGACACTAGTTTATCACCTAAAGGGATAAAATCCATTGCGTGTGAATGGACTTTTAATAGGATCAGAGTAATGCAAATGGGAAGGTAAGGACATATAAATCCCATCTGAGTATCATCTCATAGTTCAAACATATGTTCTGAATGTATATCTTAGTTATGAACAAAGACAAACCCTGCACTAATTATTAGGCAAAATGTTTTGTAGTGTTATTTCTTGTGATGTTTAAGGATGAAATTTTCTTAATCTAGAATAGCATTCCAACATTGCAAGAAATAAAGGTTTAGCTGTCATCTTATTTATCAATGTACGAGATTAGACATTGTATACTCAATAGAGGTAGTGAGTAGACACCGGTATAATCCAAGTAAGAGCTACCGAAGAATTGTATAGACAGTTCCAAAGTATTTAGAAAATACTAAGGTCCAATGACTCAAATATGAAAATACTGACTTAAAATATATGGATGTTTTAATTTCAGTCAGAACAAGATGACAATTAGAGATGTTAGCTCATACCCTAATTGTAGGAGCAATCTGCTGGAAAGATTCTAAGCAGAATATTTTAGCCAATTTAGTTAGTGATGTAGATTACATTGTGGCATATGATGCTGCCATATAAGCTGTGTAGTTACTGAGGCTCATTAGTAGGTTGGGAGTGGCACCCTCCACCCAAGGTCTAGTTCTATCATAGCATTAGAGTCATAGCTCAGGCTAAAAAATTGAAGGACCAGCATATTCTGCATCATTTTTATCTTAGATATTTGATTTGGGAGACGTCGATCTTTAGAAGATCGATATAAAAGGAGAACTTGACCGACCCATTTGCTAAGGCCTCGAAACTAAGGAGTTCTACAAACTCAAGTGAAAGATAGAATATTTGATATCATTCTGATTGGCTTTAGTCCAAGTAGGAGTTGTTGGAAAATATGTCCTAAAGCTAATCATCTAAGTAGTAGATGATTGAAATTAGTATATGAATTATCTAATAATAATAGTAATTGGTTGTTTCATCATAAAAGTTCTATCTTTCTTAAATGAACTTCTAAATTATGATGAAGTCCTTAGAACCACAATCAATTGATAAAGGTGGATTTATCGGATGGTTCTTAAATTGTTCACGATTAAATGATAAGTTATTAACAAGGATGATAACTTATCAAGTGTAGGTCGCTGTATGCCATATGCATTAGTTGTCCTCACAACCAAGTGGTGTGGAGACACTGGTATGACATCCAGGTAATATATAGGAGTACATCTGCACTGAACGTGACTAATGTAGCACTCTCTATCAAGAATAGCTAGCTAAGGCCAATGGATATAAGTGTCCCTCTGATCTGAGATCGCCACGGTGACTTGCGAGCAACTTACTATACTTTGGTGCTAGACTGCCTGTATTTCTATTATAGATGATGGAAGGTTTCTAGGTATAGTCATGTACTTGTAGAGTTGGTGTGTGAGTCAAGATAGGATTGACCACTCCTGATTAACTTTAGAAAGAGAATGTCTTGCTGTATTTCAATTTAGCAAAACCTAGGCCTAGGTAGTCCTCGTGAGGTGTCATGAAATTTGCAAAATTTTGAGACATAATAGAAATAACTTATATGAGTATTTGATAGCATACTCGAAGTCATCTTGAGCATTATTAGTCATAGGGATGAATTATACGGTAACCATGGGCCAGGGTTCTAAGAATGTTGCTTTGCATACATTCAACCTATCCAGACATCGCGAACCATTGTTAGATGGTAACTTTGATTGGTACAAAATTGGTTTCTATGCTATCAGCTTAGGTTTGAACCTTTGAGGTCACACATATTAGATCTAGTAATCTGATCGGATGGTTAATCGATGATTGAGAATCGTTTCGAGGTTAAACATTCAATGCGATTGATGTTTGACCTAATGCAAGTGTTGCAAGAGAATCGATTAGCAATTTGATTGTTAATTAGCTAAATTTGATTGAGCAATCAGGCTGAGATCAAGTATAATTAAATTAGATTCAATTAAAATTAGTTTTGATTTAATTAGATTAAGTATAATTGGTTTATTGGATTAGCAAATTGTAAGGAAAGAATAATTCCTTGTTTGACTCGGACTTGGGTGCACCTGATTGACCTAGGATTTAAATAAGATTTAAATCTTGATTTAATTAGACTTCTAGTTAAACTAGAATCATCCTTAATTATATTATATTTAATCTAGTTTAAATAAAAGTTAAATTAGATTTAAAATAATTTTGACCTAGTCAAATAAGAGGAGTCCTAGTTGGACTGGGACTCTCTCTCTTTCACTTGCACCTAAGAAAGCCCATGCCATATTTTAATTCTAGATTTTCTTATATGTTTTCCCATACCTAATAAAAGGTTTCCCATGCCCCATATCAAATTATTAGTATTTAAATTTGATTTGATCAAAATTAGAAGAAAGTTGGAAATTATTTCTTACTTGGAAGAGTCTTCCTTGACCCAAACTCCTCCCTCCCCTGTGCGCCAACTCTACCCGCACCCCTCTATCTTATTCACCCTTTTTTCCCTTGGTTTTATGTATGAGAATCAGTGGTTACACAAAAAGAAATGTGGGAGGGGCATCCAAGAGTTGGACAGCCCATAGAAGTCCTCCTTTGACTAGGTTTTGACCTAGTCTTGCAATAAAAGGTGGATGCCTATTATGAGATTGTTTGAGGATGTAAAAAATCCTAAAAAAATTATGAAACATCAGAGGAAAAGGAGAAGAAGGCATGGAGGGTTTGTGGCACCAAGATTCATGGAGAAAAGCCTTCAATTAAGACACCAAAGATTGATGTCTTGAAGAGACAA
Organism: Cocos nucifera; assembly: GCA_006176705.1. Taxonomy (NCBI): domain Eukaryota; kingdom Viridiplantae; phylum Streptophyta; class Magnoliopsida; order Arecales; family Arecaceae; genus Cocos; species Cocos nucifera. Next base: position 159,809 of record QRFJ01004342.1, on the reverse strand, counting down.
GGTAAGAGAGAAGATTGTCTTCTCTTGTGATGTTGTTTAAAAGTCTTTATCCTTTATTTTTTATTATAATTTTAATGTGATAAAAATTTGAGAGAGAGAGAGAGGAAGGGCTTAAGGAAAGATGGCACCAAGATCCTTAGAGAAAAGGTCTTCATTTGACATTAATCGTTGATGTCATGAAGGCACAAAGGTAAGAGAAGATTATCTTCTCTTTGTTTTCTTTTGAGTATCTTCTTCTTCATTATTTTATGTAATTTTTATATGATAAATATCTAAGAGGGGGAGAGAGAGGAAGAGGGCATGGGATCTGTGCTCCAAGGTGTTGGGGCTTGATGATCATTTTTGGACATGATTTGATCAAATCTTGATGCTAGAAGAAGAAGAGAAGAAGGTCTTCTCTTAGGATTTTCTTGAGAGGCCTTCTTCTTAATTTTATTTATGATATTTTTATGAGAAAAATCTGAGGGTTTGATATCTAGAAAATTAGAAAAAAATCAAGAGAAGAAGGTCTTCTCTTAGGATTTTCTTGAGAGCCCTTCTTCTTAATTTTATTTATGAGATTTTTATGAGAAAAATCTGAGGGTGTGATATTTGAAAAATTAAAAAAAAATCTAGAGGAGAAGGTCTCCTCTGAACCTAGCATAATAGATATCTTTAGGACATCAACCGTTGATATCCTGAAGGAGAAGATTTATCTTCTCCTAGGATTTACTCCATATGTCTATTTATTTTTGATTTATGGAAGATCCAAGGGTTGGATTCTTTCCTTATTCCTCCTTAAGTTCTTTATCTCTTGGAGTGTCCAAGAGATCCGAAGAATATGTATTTGATTAATCGAGGGATCCACGAGAAGCTAGCACTTCGAGCGGATCTTTGTTCGACAAACCTTCGATCTATGTTGCAGATTCGTGTATATCACTTATAGAGGCCGGATGCTTGTGCGGCACCAAAGACAACAACGGATTCAACTACAGAGTTCTCGACCCGTGCAAAGGTAAGAGATCTATTCTCTTGGTGACCTAGATGCAATCTAGGATTAGATCTAGAATTATTTTAGATCTAGGCATTGATATGATCAATACCACTTATGGTTAACTTAATTTCATATTTATTTTCATCATAATATGTTATAGATCCTTGATGTAAGGTTTTGTAATTTAATTACATATATTTATAGATTAAATAGTTTATTCTATGTCTTCCATTGCTCTTTATTTTGAAAAAGTTTTGAAATCTATGCATGAAATCCTGCATGTTTCCTATCACGAATACACGCTGTGCTTTGAATTTTTTGTAATAAATAATGGGGCTAAATATGAAGCTCTGATTGTGGGATTAAGGATAGCCAAGGAGTTGGAAGGAGACCAGCTCCAAGTTTATGGTAATTCTTGACTGATGGTTGGATAAGTTAGTGGTAATTATGAAGCTTGGGAGGAAAGCATGATAAAATATCTTGAGAAAGTGAAGTACTTGATTTCGGTCTTTAACAGTTTTAACATTCAATAGATTCTGAGAGTAGAAAATGCCAGAGCCAACCTTCTTTCTAAATTGGCCACATTAGCTCCAACCGAACTACCTAAGGAAGTCTTCTTTAAAGTTCTAAAATGCCCAAGTTTGGAAGAATCGCAGTCTGTGATGCAAGTCGAGCATGAGCCGAGCTGGATTAATCCACTAGTCACTTACCTTAAAGATGGAGTTCTATCTCATGATCCAAAAGAAGCTCAAAAATTAAGAAGTCAAGCCTCCCGGTATGTTCTATACGAGAGTAAGTTATACAAAAGGTCATATTCTCTACCACTCTTAAAATATCTCCAGCCTTCCGAAGTCAACTTTGCATTATGGGAAGTGCATGAAGAAATCTACAAAAGTCATCTAGGGGCCAGGTCCTTATCTCAAACTACTTCAGTAGGATTACGATTGGCCGATGATGTACCATGATTCTATGGAGTATGTCAGAAAGTATGATCATATCAAAAAAATGCAAACATTCAAAGACAACTAGCCTCTAAGCTTAAATCCCCTGAGTGCCCCATGGCCATTTGCACAATGGAAAATGAATATACTCGAGCCCTTTTCCATGGCATCCAGATAGCGGAAGTTCCTCCTGGTGGCAATTAATTCTTCATAAAATGGGTCGAGGCCAAACCTCTGGCAAAGATCATCGAAAATAAAGTATAGGACTTTATCTGAAAGTTGATTGTTTGTAGATTCGGCTTGCCTCAAACTCTCATAACAGATAATGGGTGATAGTTTACTGGAGCAAAGTTCGTCGAGTTTTGTGAAGACTTGAATATCTTCCATAATTTTACATCAATAGTCTATCCACAAGCTAACGGTGAGACCGAGGTAACCAACAGAATCCTACTGTAAGGTGTTAAAATAAGACTTGAGAAAGCCAAAGGGACTTGGCTAGATGAACTCTATCATATACTTTGGGCATACCAAACTATCTAAAGACTGCCAACTGGGGAGACTCCATTCACCTTGGCTTTTGGAATAGAGGTAGTCATTTCAATCGAGCTTAAACTTCCATCAACATGAGTTGTGGCATTCAATGAGCAGCCAAACATACAAGATCTTAGGGCTAACCTTGACTTATTGGAAGAAAAGAGAGAAGTTCATGTTTGGATGGTAGCCTACAAGCAAAAAGTAGCTCGCTACTACAACTCCAAGGTCAAAGGCAAAGTATTCAAAGTGGGAGACTTGGTTCTTTGGCGAGCGGCTATTTCACAACCTCAGAATCAAGAAAAGCTCACACCAAATTGAGAAGTTCCGTATGAAATCATGGAGATCGTCTAACCGAAAAATTATTACTTGAGGGAACTTGGAGGAGCAACACTCCCGCAATCCTAAAATTTGGAGAACTTGCGAATGTATTACCAATAATTTTATCTTAATAAAATTCTCCCTTTTCAATATCTCTATCTTTTGGTGCAAAATTAAATTATCATAGAAAATAACTTAACCAAACTTTGTTCTTAAATAAAGATGAAGATCTCCAGTTATTTAAGACAGAAGGAGAGGAGAGGTCCTTCCAACGATCCTTTTAAGCCTCTACTATCCCATTAGGAATAAGAGGAGAACCTCGTCCTAACTTGAGCAAAGTGAAGACCTTCGATTATTTAAGCCAGGAGGGGGAGAGATCTTTTCAATGGCCCTTTTATGTCCCCACTGTCCTATTAGAAATAGGAGGAGAATCTCGTCCTAACTTGAGCAAAGCAAAGATCTCTAGTTATTTAAACGAGGGGGAGAGAGGCCTTTTCAATGACCCCTTTGTGCCCCCACTACTCTATTAGAAATAGGAGGAGAACCTCATCCTAACTTGAGTAAAGTGAAGACCTTCGATTATTTAAGCCAGGAGGGGGGAAGAGGCCCTTTCAATGGCCCTTTTGTGTTCCCACTATTTTGCTAGAAATAGAAGGAGAACCTTATCCTAACTTAAGTAAGATGAAGACCTCCGATTATGTAAGACAGAAGGAGGAGAGAGGCTCTTCCAACAGCCCTATTGCACCCCTACTGCCATGTTGGGAATAGGAGGAGAACCTCATCCCAACATAAGCAAAGCAAAGACCTATGGTTATGTAAGATAGGAGGAGGGGAGAGGCCCTTTTAGCAGCCCTTTTTGTGCCCCTACTGTCCTATTAGGAATAGGAGGAAAACCTCATCCTAACGTGAGCAAGAACTAACTACATTAGGAACAAGAGGAGAACTTTATCCTAGTGTGAGTAAGAACTAACTATATCAAGAACAGGAGAAGAACCTCATTCTGACATGAATGAAGACCTCTAGTTACCTAAGATAGGAGGAAGACTTCGCCCTGACACAAGTAGAAACCTACCTCATCAGGACAGGAGGAGGACCTCATCCTGATAAGAGGATAAAGTGAAGGCCGACCTCGTCAAGGATAGGAAAAGGACCTCATCTTGACAAGGGGACAAAGAAAAAATTATTAAGTTAGAAATGGAAGGATAACCTCATCCTGGCGTAGATAAAGGTCTTCAGTTAGGAAAATACAAGAGAAAAATCAATTCTCAACAATCATTTTAACAGAAGATAAGGCAAAGAAAATAGAAAAATCAATGGACATCAAATCCACACCAAGCGAAAAAGATGATTGAAAAAAACATTGCTTTATTGAAGTTGAGGTTCATTACAAATCAGAGGTCCACAAGACCATTTACAATAAAAAAAGGGAAGAAAGAAAAAGAAGAAAAGAAAGGAAGGCAGAGCTATTGACGGACATTCAACCCATATAGAGCAAAAATGAGAAAAGATATCATTCCATTAAAATCAAAGTCGGATATAAAATAAAGGTCTGCAAGACTAGTTACAAAGATAAGAAGAAAAAAGCCAAAGTTCTAAGAGGGATCTAATTCCTCGAACTTTGAACTGCTAGCCATCACCAAAGATTCTTTCAGAATGACAATCTCTTCCTCGAGCTTCTTTCTTCTTATCAAGTTATCGTGGAACATCCTATTAGCCCTTTGATAGTTTTCTTTTGACGCTCGTAATCTTTTTCTCAGAACTTCTGATTCAGCTTCAGCATTCTTAACATTTTGCTGCTCGCAAATCAACTGAAGCTTCAATCACTGAACTTTGGTTTTCTTAATTCTAATCGAATCTGAGAGTTCGCCCACGATCCTATTCAGGGAGGCAATCTCCATTGACTCCCTACCTATGTCAAATCAATAACCATCGACGAGCTGCTGTTGAAGCCAAGCCACCTCACTGTTAGTAGCTCAGAAACTCAAGCATGGATATCCTCCCACACTAGCTCAATCGGTAGATCTCATAAGCAGACTCAACATCGTACAGCTGCTTCTGGAGCATAGAAAATCTTTGAGACCAATTTCATTTATACCGGGCTTTGTTGGAAGATCATGGTGAACTCCCCTCCAATAGCTAAATTTTTTCTTTCGCTGTCTTGAGCTGAACTTCGAGAGAGCTGACCTTCATAGTTAACGCACTGGACTTATCACTGGCGCTTTTTCTATGTTTGGCCAACTCTCTCTTGAAGTTACCTTTCTTGATGTTGAAGCTCATGAAATCTTTCGTGTGTAATTTACGAAGGCGAGTGACCCAATCGTCACTTTTGAGGCATTTTTTTTTGATCTCTGAAGCTCGTTTTTCACCTTCTTCAATTTCTTCTTCAGGTGATGGATTTTTCTTTTTAAATTTTTGATTATGGGTCTCAGAGGGATACCTTGAGATAGTGGCTCGACGTCAGTTGGAGATGACTAGTCTTGACTACGATCATTAGAAGGATTCTGAATAATACCCACCATGACATAAGTGCAAAGGAAAGAAAGTTCATTTTTATTTTTTAAAGTATTTAGCATACATCATTAAAAAAAAAGAAAAAGTACAAGTTGACAAAATTTTTAGTCCTCGACCAGTACAAAAGTAGCGAGGTCGGTGCATTCTTTGCAACTTCAAGCTCAAGGACGGACTCGAGAGCTCGAACTGTAGGTTTGGGAGCATCCGGGGTAGGTTTGGCAGTAGGAGAGGTAGCACCAGCATTGGAGGGACCAACTTCTTCACTAGGTTCATCTATCAGAAGATCGAGGTCTACCTCTAGGAGGTTCTTCGCGACCCTCATCATGCAGATCTCGAACCCCTCCAACAAAGCTTCCTGGGCAAAACCGATCTTGATGTCCTCCACTTCTTTGGAAGACTTGAAGGCTTTGACAGCCCGCTCCCATTCAATGCCAACCTCCTCTTCCAGCTTCTTCTTCTCTTCTGTGAGAGTCAAAGTAGCCTTCAGTCCAGTAGAAGCCTCTTCTTCTCTCTACAATGCCTTCCTAAGGCACTCAACTTTCGTAGTTTATATCTCAGAGGCCACCTTTAAGCAATCAACCTCGGCCTGAACCCTCTTAGTCTCCGCCTGAGCCTCCTAAAGGGCTTTGGAAGCCTCATCTTAGTGAAGATTAGCTTTCTTCGAATGAACAAATAAGTAATACCCCAGCAGCAGGACGGAAAGAAATTGAGTCAGAACTTCGAAAGTGCATCCTTCATTCAAACAAGTTCGGGAAAGTTGGTTATCTTAAGGTAGGCAGCAAAGGATTCATCAAACCTCTCTACATCCTCTTTCCAAACCATTATGTCAATAATGTATGGGAGAATGCTACCCTACATCAGAGACTGGATGACCTCTTAGTCATCCAAAGAATCCTGCTCCTAGCCAGAGCTCTCGCCGTTAGAGCGCCCGACCTTCCTCTTGATCTTCTTGGCAATGATATTTTTCTCCTTTTTGTTCCTCTTCTTGGCAACTTCCTCCCATTCAAGAGATGTGGAGGGAGTGGCTTCGTCAGGCAGGGCCAAACTTGGTGCTGCCGCATCAGATTCTAGGATGGGTGCTATCTGGATCGACACGATCGGGATCTCTTTGACACGAGCCTTCTTCGATGGCTCCCCAGCAAAGCTGCCCTTCCTCTTGAGGAAGTTTGTCCCCTTTGCTAAGCAGTTTTGCTCCTCGGGAGTCATTTTTGTGATAGAAAAAGTTAAAGCCAGAAAAAAAGAAGACCATGTATAATTGGCAGGTTATAGAGGACTACCTACCGAACTAAGAAGATTGAGACCAAGGTTGAATAAGGTCTGATTATCCATGTGTTTGAAAATAGGGGGAGTTGGGTAGTTCTTTAGTTTGTCGGCTGAGTCTCGATCTTCTTTCTCAAGCCCAGGAGCTCGATGGGTTGAATCCCTTATTTCCCCCCAAGAAGGAATCCTAGTTCTAAGGAAGGACATGAAACAAAAAAGAACTTCTCGTTCCAATTGTGAATGGAAGAAGGGGCACCCCTGAGCAATCCCTTCTTAGCGAACTGGGGAGATATGTACCACCAATCATTGATGGTTGGATGGTGTTTAAAGGTAAAAAAATTGCAGAATAGAGGGATGGTAGGTCGGACGTCAGCCATAATAAATAAAGAAAGAAATCCTATGATGAACCTAAATGAGTTCGGCACCATAGCGGCAAAGAAAATATTTAAAAACTTAAACAAGTTGACAACAAAAGAGGGTATCGGTAGCCGAAGTCCTGCATGAAGGGTTTCAACATACAAAAAAGCTCGACCAGGAGGTGGGGAGCAGGCTCGATCACTAGGTCCGGGGATTTCGAGCTCGTACTCAGAAGGAATTCCGAACTAGATCCTGACCAATGAAAGGTCTTCAGGCCAAAGTTTGTAGGGGATGGTATCAGGAATGATGGCCATGATACTTCTATAGGTTTTGGGTTCTTATGGGGAGGATCCATTAATGCCAAATGAGCCAAACTCCCAGAACAAGTCGACCGGGATCCTTTAGTGGATATGTGGATCAAAATAAATTGAAAAAATTTCTCCAAAAAATTAAGAAAAATAAGACACAAGACTCTTTCAAAGAATCTGAATGGACAAAGATGCTAAAAGGTAGGAATAATCGAAAGATGGGTTCAAGGACTGACCTAAACCAATAGAGAAGAGCAAGAAGATGGCAAGCTTGATCAAAATCAAGAAGGAGAACCTCCGAGAATCGAAGGAGATGATGGAAGATACTGGTACTCTAGAGCAGGTAGGAAATGAAGACCATAAGGAAGAGAGAGGAGACTCGGACAAACTGAAATCCTGAAAGAACAAGATGAGCTTAAATATCCACAAGAGTCCTAGGCAGTCATGATTGCAGGTCTTCACTGACTAACCACAGGTTGACATGCATCTCTCTCATCATGGTAGTTGAGCGGCAATGGGCAAAAACTTTGTTGCACCACACCTTGGATGGCATTTTGATGGGAGTTTTAAAAATTCATCTTTTCAAGTCAAAGTCATATTGAAGAAGCTTTAACGCTAGTGCAAAAAATGCCGAGACTGGTTGTCCTATTGGTGTGGAAAGAAGAAAAGGACTTCGGCACTTACATTCCTTTACTCCCTTCCTCCAAATTTTGAACTTGGGAGTAGGGGGGCTTATGTTAGAGGTAAACCCTTTCCTATCGAAGTCCAACAAGATCTCAGGTAACCTCATTCGATGACAACAACCATGGCAAACTTCAACTAATGACTCCAGAACCTAGAAGACATTACGGGTTTCACCCAGACAAGCTTGAATAGTGATGGTGACCCTCCAAGCAGTTGAGTGTTTGATTCTAATGCAGTCCATCTTGGCCAACCTTGAAGCTGCTTGAACTCCTTTCCAACTAAAACACGTCAGGGCTGTTCAATATTGGTTCGACACCGAATCGACAGAACTTCTCCCTGGATGAACTTTTGCAACCTACAAAGAGTGACGGACCTCAACATTCTCACACCAAGAGCTTTGAGTATGCAGGCAAACGAGCCTCATCTCCCTTTTATTAGCCTTTGGATGGCCATGAAAATAGCTGAGCTCCAAAAAGAACGAATGAGTCACAAGTGTATCAAAGTCATCCACCCATCACAACCACTAATCAAGTTCTCACCAACCGAACTCCTCCCAATTGCCAGACAACCTCAGAGAAGCCAAATTCCCTCCATCCGCCAGTCTTCTAGACTCCTTCAGCAACGTGCCTTTTGGACTCCTCCAGTTGGACTCCTATCAAACTCGATCTAGTTGTCCAAAGGGCTTATCAAGGGCAAAATACCCCTTGCCGAAGTCCTTGACTGCCGACCTTGTTCCTGCTAAGATTTGTCAATCTTCTCAGAGATGAGTTCATGCTACAGAATCTTCTGAAAGCACACCAAAGTTCGACGACATGATCTTGATGATGAAGGAGAATTATTGCTATACTAACCCTATCCTTTGACTGAAAGTGAATAATAGGATTTAAGTCATCCTCTTTCTAGATAAACTCCTCCTATTGAACACCTTCCGGACGATCTCCTTTCAGTCGCCAGGCAAGCTTCCTTCAGCCAACCTCCTTCCAATCGATCTCCTTTCAATTGCCGGGCAAGCTCTCCCTAGTTGACCTCCTTCCATTCGATCTCCTTTCAACCATCTAGAAGGACCTCGTCATTTATATGAATTTAACCTATTAACTCAATACAAACAAACCAATATGCTGACGACCTCAAAGGAGCCCAAACTTCTCTCAAACTATTGCAATTCAAAGATCTTCATTGCTAATGCCAACTCCCTCCAAACTTCAACTATTGAATCCCAATGGACTGACACATTACAATAATGGACACCACCTTCCATAACAAACTCCTCGTGGCCTGAATGGACCACTACCAGATAGTTACGGTGTCACCATCAATTTGTTATAGGCTCCATTTATAAAAGGGATCTTCCAAATACGTTTTCTCTTTGGGCTCTCATTCCCCTTTCCGTTAATCTACTCCTAAATTTCCTAAGCATTTCATTTTTGTTGGCTAGAAGAGCTAACTTAATCATCGGAGGATCCTGCTGGAGCCACCACCCTGGACTCTGGTTAGAACTTTATTTTGTAGGTCGCTAACAGTGATCTCATCTTCTTTAGCTTTAGCTAGTTCCGACGTCAACTAGATTTTGCACCAATAGTACCAGACTAACTAAATTTCTAATTTAGTAATGAAAAGCTTCTAGGCAAAGTTAAGTACTTATGAAGTTGGTGTGTGACCAAGATGAAATTGACTACTCCAAGAGTTGGAGAAGAATATATCACTGTATTTCAGTATAGCAAAATCTTGGCTAGGATAATCCATGAGATGGATTTTGTAAGCCCACCAGCTGGCATCACCTCACTCTAATACCAATTGAAGAAACCATGGTATCACTCGAACGTCAATCATCCTAGGCATCACAAGCCCTGATACCATGTTGCGGAAGCCCTAGATCTTTAGCACGGACCTAAAGGAACCTGTGACGTTCTCTATGGATAGCAAACCACTAATCCTCCACCTGGATCTATGATGGTACACCTTCCTTCTTGGGCTTGATGGAGACACCCTTCCTTTCTAGGACTTCTTCAAGAACCCTAGGGCGGAAACTCTAGAGAGAAGAGAAGAAGAGAGAGTTAAGAAAGAAAAGATCTATATTCAATAGCATTCTGAAATCCTAATACAACCTATGTATTTATACATAGCCATTAGGCCTGACCAAAAATTTTTTCGACTAACCCAATACATGAAAGCAATCACCAAGCCCATTTAAACCCATGTCTCCCGTGCTCTCATCCCCTAGGTCTAGACCTGACCCATACATGAGTTAGCCTCCTTAAGACCTCTTGAATTAGGCCTTAAGACCCCTAGGATAAGTCTTTATCCTAATCCAAATAGAGTCCATATGTAACTTTGCCCGTAGATTAAGTTGGCTCAGCCAACCAACCTAAGACTGGGTCAGCTCAGTTTTAGACTAAGCCAACCTAGTAGCGTGCCATGTTGAAATAACCCAGTTGCATGCCATGATGCAGTCCCCAACGTGATCATCTGTTTGTCCAGTGCTCTGAGACTTAGCCAACATAGTTTCAAATTAAGCCGGTTAACCTACAGAAAGCTCTTTTTCTATAGTCTTCAATCTTTAAGCTTTGGTTCCTCGCTCCACCTTGTGTCGTAGGTTCCTAAAGCTCTAACCAAGACCCTCAAGATTCGGAATACTTGAACCTCGAGCCAGTGAAGGTCTATGTACCACCTCCACCCTAGGACCACTCCTATCCTAGTCTCCACCTATGTCCTCCCAAGACTTGGGAGTACCATAAATCCTCATAATCTCCATCTTGATGCTCCCAAGCCTTGGCAATGCCTTCCTACATAATTTTGCTATCCTTGCGCACGCTAACAGCTTCTTGTGCAATCATCACCTCCATCAATTTTGTTCAGCTGTAGTGCATCCTTAAGGCCCTTTGGGATGACTGCCTCCACCACTGAAGACCTTGGCTTGCTCCTCTGCACTATCCTAAAATTATAGGATCCCTTCTGCTTAGTAGCTACATCATTTTTCTTAGACTTCTTAGGAGAATCTAGAACGTTTCTGTACCAACACTCACTGCAAATCCTAACATGGTCTTCTCAGAACTATGTCTATCCACCTGCACAAGCCGCTCCACCTGAAACTATGCATCACCGATGCTGGTGCTAGGATATCAATCCTCCCACATCTCTCAGCTCTGAACTCATGCCAAATTTTTCTACAACTATAAAGCCACCTCTTCGAAGCTCCATCTATATCTGATGTCCATCTGATGCTGCAGAAGCCGACTCTATGCCTGAGTCATCCAAGGCCAACCACTCAATATTGCACTACTAAGCCTATCATTGTACCTCGAATACTGTCACTACCCCTTCGAATCCTTTGCGCTCTATGGACCCCTTCGAAGCCATCTCAGATACCTCTACAACCTGTGGCACCTCAAAAATCCAAGAGCTCATCCAACTCTTCTGAATCCAGTGACTGAACCCTAGAAAATTCCATCCTAGTCCTTCTCTTCTGCTCCTACACCAACCATCACTTTAGTTATGCCCGGACAACCATCGTCCATCTGAACTGTGACTCTCTCTGGTGCCCTTGCAGAAGAAACCTAATCTTTGATACTTCTGACTGCTTGATGCCCCTGATGCTTCCTGAGACCTCCTGGCTCTTCCTGAGACCTACACCCAGTCTTTCTGAGATGCCTTTAATATCATCTGTTGAGATACCTCCCTCGGCTGCTGCACCATCGAGCTTCTCTCAATCCTATGCCTCTAAGAAAGTACTACTACAGCACTCCAATGCTCCCTAGTCTTATCTTTACATCGCTCTACCACCGTCCAATTCTAATTTGTTGGACCTTCATGGATCATCCATCTCCATCAACCCCAAGGCTTTGTAAATCAATGCTTTGGTCAAACTACTGAATGCACCCCCGACTACTTTTCCGCCTTCCTGACACCGAAGGATGTATAGTCACTTTTTGAGCCTTCCTTTGACCATTACCTCTTGAAAAACCACTCTTCAATAGCCCCACATTGCCCATCTTCTTAGAGAATCCTGATGCTCTATGCTGATATACCTCTCTCGACTGTTGCACCATCGAGCCTCTCTTAGTCCCATATTTTTAGAAGAATGCTACTACAACACTCCAGCGCTCCCTGCTTGTCACATAACCATCGTACATCTCGATCTTTCCACCAAAACCAATCAGCAAATCATACACCAATCCTTCCACCTCAAAAAAAATCCTTCCCATTAATTCTCTCAACCTTCACCTTCAACCCGCTGCTTCCGTTTGGTCAAACCACAGCAACAACAAAAATAGAGCTGAGACATACCATGGAATCCTTATGTAGATTTTTGATTTCACCTTGTACGACTTCTTCTTCCCTTCCATGCACTATCAAGCTCTAATACCAAATGTAAGCCCACCAATTGGCATCACCTTACTGTTAGATATGTGTGCTCTAGAAGCTAGAATTGGTTGATACTTATAATACACTTCTAGCTGCAAAATTATAATTTTGACTATAAATAATAAAATGAGTTATTTTCTATCACATATGTGTATTTAGTATCTGTGATACATCCCTTGAGTTAATGGTAATGATAATTCTTATTTTTGAGAGTTGAAAATTTAAGACAAGAATCTTCATTATTAACTCATAAAATGCTCCTGACCATAGGATCATCATGAGGATGGTGATTGATCTGGAAGGTTAGTGTACAATTGCTTCTTTATAGTAGATGAGTCTTGAGTCTATAGTGTAGAGACACCGGAGTGAGAGTACAGATACTCATTAGAGAATGAGGGCACTGAGCATGACCACCTCAAGTAGTCATGAGAAAGTCTACCTTCTCGTCGATGACTGACTCAAAGCTGCAATGGTGTGTCTGGTTCTTTGACCTGAGGTGTATCAGTAGTTGACCTTGAGGGTGTTATAGTTTGACTACACCATGACTCGGTCTCCTAACCATTTGGAATCCTGAGTTGTATGTTGGCTATAGCATGTTCATTGTAGGAACTGGATTGCACCAAGATGAAATCTATCTACCTCAGTGGATGAGGAGTAGCCCTATGATGATCATGAGAATCAAGTCCATAATCCGATGGCCATGGCAGAGAGTGAAATAATAGAAAGAGTTTTTATTAAAGTTTTCAAATCGGACTTGAATCGAATGATTAAATCATATGATAGAAATATTGGTTTGACGAGTTCACCTTAACCCTAATCTGATTGGGGCTCAAGATAGAAGAACATAATCACATAAGTAGCTGCACCGAGAGGTTCATTTTCAAGTTTGATGGGTTATCACCATATACTGCTAGGTGTCACTGGTGGATTTTGGGAGCAATTAGAATAATTTAGATGATCGATCATTCTAGTTGTCTGAATCAAAAGAGTTTTGATCCATCGAAAGGAGTTTTGATGATGTTGATGATGGAGATCACCACATATCCCATTACCATATAAAATTGAACCTAACTGGATCACACAAATAAGGATTTGGATCTGGATATCATCAATTGGACTAACCCAATTTAATTGATTTGAATTGGATTCAATTAGGTTCAAGGAAATCGTGCTAGCACACGATTGTGCCTAACATTCTTCTTTTTCTATCATTAAAAGTTTTCTCGACTAAGTCAAATAGATTTATGCTCACTTAGGTACCTTCACCTAATCTGACTGGAGCTTGTCTAGGTAAGAAAAGAATTATCTTAAGTTATGAGGTTGCCATTTTTCACCACCTACTAATTCTTGTCCTTTGACTTTGGTCAAATGTTGACCTTTGACCCTTGGACATCTGCCCATATGTCATGCACATATTGGAGAGCAGATAGGGGCTTATCCCCTCCCTAAAAATTAGAAAGAAAGGGGTGCACACCTAGGATGGCATGCGCTCATGGATAGGGATGTCTGGAGTCCCATATGGATGGGACTTCAGGTTGCTTCTTGGATTCAAACTAGGTTACCCTCACCTATAGACTTTGACCAATCTTAGGCGCCACCTTAGGATGAATCTATGGATCTCTCATCTAATTAGATCTGGTGATGTCATTCCACCAATCAAATTTAGATCTGATTAAACAAAGCAACGTGATTGGCCGAGGTGATGTGGCACTGCATGGCGCAGTAGGGTCTATATAAAGACCAGTCTGCGCCCACTTTTAATAGACTTCTCTCCTAGCCACACACCAAGGCTGCTCCTCTCCCTCCTCCACACCACCTTTCTAATCCTCTCTCTCTCCTCTCCATGCCTAAAGAAGTTGGGCCTTCAAATTAGTACAATTCGGGCAAGAAAAGGCTGATGAGAAAGGAAGAAGGCAGCACTGCTGTAGAGACGACAGTAGATCTTTGAAAGGAGTTTCAAAGATCCTCCAAATTAAATCCAGATTTGATTTTTGGAGATGAGATAAAGAAGAAAAAAATATCCAGATCTAGCCTGAGTGGATACTGATAGAGGCCAGGTGCTTGCATGGCAAGATCCAGAACCTCAGGGCTTCAGCACGATCATCAATGGGTAATCAGATTACCTAGGTAAAATTAATTTAGATTTGATTTAATTTAATTATTTTGATTACCAAATCATAACTCAGATTTAAAAAATGTCAAATCTAATTAGGATCTAAGAAAATTTTTTTTGAAATATGCCTCTCGATCCAATCAGATCTGAACGAACCTGATCCCGAGAAATCAGGATTTTCCTTCAACTGGTATCAGAGCCAGGTTCTTATAAAATTTATTTAGATCTGATTTAATCTAGTAAATTATTGATTTTTGATATCACATGAGATGTGATTATATTTAAAAATAGAAAAATAAAAAAAATATAAATTTAAAATTAATTAATGTAGATCTAATATGTATGAGATACATAACTAGACTAGGAATAGAATTATTCTATGTGTAGTCTAGAATAATCATATTTTTTATTTAATTAAATATAATTTTTAGATCTATTTATTTACTATTTTATAATCTTATAAATATTATAATCAGATCTAAAAATAGAAAATAAATTAAATTTAATTTATTCATATGAGATATGAGAGTTGCATGTTTAGACAAGTTATAGAATAGTTCTGCAAATAGGTCTAGATTAAATTTTATTTGATAAGATTAAATTTAAATTTAATTTTTTAGATAATTATGATATAATTTAGATCTAAAAAACATGCATGCACGATACATGAGATGTATGCAAAACATGTTTTAATTAGATCAATTTTCTTATATGAGATGTATGGTTAGATCTAATTAGTTTTTTATAGATCAGTTGTATTTCTGATTAAGGCATTCTCCTTGGCTGTCTGATCATAAGAATAAAGTAGGGCTAAAGACCCTCTCCTCCCATTCGATGGGGTGTTCTTATGATGTGTAGGGGTGCTGCGTGTTCGTCCTTAATCAGAAATTGAAAACTTACTTTCTACAAAATCCTAGATCCTGAAACCCTAGGATCTTGTTTACATGTTTTAACTTTGAACCATAAACTTAATTAAGAATTAAGATTATGAAATATTTTAGATCTAAAATTGAGAAATTTTAGATCTAAGACATGTTCATAAAATTGGGTTCAGGCTTGGGTAGCTCAATTAGGTCTAGCGGTTGATCAAACCGAATCAAGAGTTGGTTAGATGGGATCAACAATGCTTAAATTGACCAGCCTAATAGGATTAAGTCTGGGTCAAGATCGAGTCATGTGAGTGATCAATCAATCTAAGACCTAATTAGGCTCAGTGGTTAGAGTTTGGATTGTAGGCTAATCCGATTGGTTCTGGCTCAACAATTTGGTGTCTAAGGTAAGTTTGGCAGAGACGATCGACTAGTTTTTAATTGGAAGCTACTCGACTGAATGCATTCTTGTCGAGTTAATGGCATATCCCTTCCACCGGTCTCACTTACCTGGCCATATCTGTTGACACAGTTCTGATCTGAGGTGGTCAATAATTCCGAGCTAACCCATGCCACTAGGTTAGTCATAATTGTTATGACTAAGCCAAGTCTAGTTTAATGAGACCTAAATCAAATCTCCCTAAGAAAAGATTAAGTCTGAGGTCTTCCACCATTGTAGATGTGCGGGCCCTTTCCTGGGGTTGATTGTTCTCGACTGGATACAGTGGCTCAGTTGCATCGAAAAGATGCAACCATGTCTATTAGGCATTGGATGCTATGGGCTGGAGGATGGATTGGGCTCAATATTTTGGATACGGTGAGAGACTCAATTAGGAATCCAATCTGTGCAAATGGTGGGTCTGACTTAACTAAGGAGTGGATCAATATTCCATACACGGTGAGATTCATGAATTAGAGATCAAGTTTGGGTGCACCATGATTAGAGAATCATTGAACAAGAGTTGTTCACTCATTGGCTAACCCATCACCAATAACTGTTAGGTGAGGTGATGAGTCAGTTGGTGAGACCGCACCACCCACTAGAAATCATTAATCGTGAAGATTTTCGCATCTCTACAGAGGAAGTGTAGGGATCCAAGAAAATAGTGGGAGCTAATTTATTTAAAAATAAAATTCTTAAATAAATTGGTCAAGTCTTAATTACAATATCTAACTAGAATCTTTGACTCTCTACAGAAAAATGTCTGCATCCAACCCATTGGCACGTATCCTGGACACACATAGACTGACCAGGACCAAATTATAAGAATTGGCTCAGAAACTACAAAATAATTTTGGATTCCAAGAAGTTAACCCATGTATTGGACCAGGACCCTCCCACCTTACCAGCCCGTCCATCCGCTGAACAGAGAGCGTCTCTGGATAAAATGGATAGACGAAGATAATAAGGCCAGATACTTACATGTTGGGCTCGATGTCTGATGAGCTTCCAGCGCCAACATGAAGATATCGGGACTGCTCGCCAAATGTTGGCTCACCTGCAGGAGATGTTTGGTGAACAGAGTCGCGCAGCCAAATATCAAGTCACGAAATGACTTTTTAAGGCTAAGATGCGTGATGGGCAGTCAGTCCAAGATCACTGTCTGACAATGATCAAGGACATGGAAGAGCTTGAGAAGCTCGGTGTGAAGTTGAACTTGGATCTGCAGAATGATATTATTCTGCAATCCTTGACTGATGCATATGGGCAATTCATCATGAATTACCACATGCATAAACTTCAAAATTCCTTGGCCGAATTAATGAATATGCTGGTTACCGCTGAGCTTTCTATGAAAGGTTCTAAAGGCTCAGTTCTTGCTATGGAATGGACTTCTTCCAAAAGAAAGTCTTATGGAAAGAAAAAGAAGTCTGTGAAAAAGCAAAAGGTGGAAGGATCAAAGAAGAAAAAGGCAGAGCTGAAGAAGAAGGCCGATGTCAAAGGAAAGTATTTTCCATTGCAACAGCGACGGCCATTGGAAGCGGAACTGCCCTACTTACCTGGCCACCCTAAAGAACAAGAAGGAAGGTCCTTCTGGAGGTATGCTCGTTATTGAGTCTAACCTTACGATTTCTTCTGCATCCAGTTGGGTGCTTGACTCTGGTTCTAGTGCTCATCTGTGCACTTCTATGCAGGGTCTTGAGGATAGCAGGAGGCTGAGGGATGGAGACATGATCCTATGCATCGGTAATGGAGCAAGAGTTGCTGCAGTAGCCGTGGGAACATACCCTCTTCGATTACCATCTGGTTTAGACTTAGTTTTGAAAGACTGTTATTTTGTGCCTGCAGCTAGCAGGAATTTGATTTCTGTTTCATGCTTAGCACAAGAAGGTTATGTGATCACCTTCTTTAAGGACCATTGTAACATTCTTTATGAAAGAAATAAAATTGCAAATGGTTTCCTTATTAATGGTCTTTATCAGCTACATATTGATGTACCTATTTTTAACTATCGAGCAAAACGTGAATGCCAAACGAAACACCTAGGGATAGTCCTAAACGATAGGTATCTATGGCACCTGAGATTAGGTCATATAGCAGAAGATAGGATCAACAAATTGGAGAAAAATGGGCTATTGAGTCCGTTGACTTTCGAGTCATATCCAACTATGAATCTTGTCTTCAAGGCAAAATGACTAAACTCCCTTTTGTAGGACATGGGGAAAGGGCCACAGATCTCCTTGCCCTAGTACATACTGATGTGTGCGGCCCATTTGATGTGCCGGCTAGAGGCAATTTTGTCTACTTCATTACCTTTACCGATGATCTGTCTAGGTATGGGTATGTGTATCTTATGAGACACAAGTCTGAAGCTTTTGAAAAGTTCAAAGAATTCAGACATGAAGTAGAAAAATAAACTGAAAACCCATTAAGGTTCTTCGATCAGATCGAGGAGGTGAATACCTTAGCCGGAAAAATTCCTAGACTATCTTAAGAAAAATGGCATAGTCTCTCAATGGACTCCACCAGGAACACCTCAACTCAACGGGATTTCAGAATGGAGAAATCAGGACTCTATTGGATATGGTTCGATCCATGATGAGCTTCACAGACCTCCCTGATTTTTTTTGGGGACACTCATTGTTAACTTCAATTTATCTACTGAATAGGGTTCCTTCTAAAATCGTTCCTACCACACCGTATGAGATATGGCATGGTAAGAAACCAAGTCTGAGTCATCTCAGAATTTGGGGTTGTCCGGCTCATGTCAAAAGACAACAAGCGGACAAGTTAGAGTTTAGGTCCTTTAGAGCTCGATTCATAGGATATCCTAAAGAGTCATTAGGATACTATTTCTACATTCCAGAAGACCACAATGTGATTGTGAGTCGACATGCCATCTTTCTTGAAAAATAGTTTATTCAAGATAGCGGCATTGGAAAGCAGATCAAGCTTGATGAGAAAGTCTCACAAGTGGAACGAGCTAAGGACCAAATGGAACCAAATCAGATTGAGCCAATAAGAACACTACCTCCTCCACCTCGTAGATCGGAAAAAGTTTTCCATCCCCCTGAGAGATACTTAGGTATTATTTCAGAGGAAGTAGAGAAAATATTCCTCATAGGTAATGGTGCTCATGGTGATGATCCCAAAACCTACAATGAGGCGATATCAGATATCGACTCCGAGAAATGGCTAGAGGCAATGCAGTCAGAAATTGACTCGATGCACTCAAACCAAGTCTGGACCTTGGTAGATCCACCAGAAGGTATAGTACCTATTGGGTGTAAATGGATCTTCAAGAGAAAGATTGGTGCAGATGGGAATGTGGAGACATTCAAGGCTAGACTTAGTGGCAAAAGGTTATAGTCAATGCGAAGGCATTGACTATCAGGATACCTTTTCCCAGTGGCTATGCTAAAATCCATCCGCACATTGCTTGCCATTGCAGCCTATTTCGATTATGAAATATGGCAAATGGACGTGAAAACGACATTCTTAAATGGATATCTTGAGGAAGATATCTATATGGAACAGCCGCTAGGTTTCACATCCAGTGATACTGATCACAAGGTTTGCAAGCTGCAAAGGTCCATATATGGACTTAAGCAAGCATCTCGGAGCTGGAACACTCGTTTTAATGATGTGATCAAAATGTTTGGTTTCATCAAAAATGAGGAGCCATGTGTCTTCAAAAAGGTCAGTGGGAGCGCTGTTGTCTTCCTCGTATTGTACGTGGATGACATCCTCCTTATTGAGAATGATATTCCCATGTTGACCATAGTTAAAATATGGTTATCTAAAGAATTCTCCATGAAAGACCTAGGAAGAAGCATCCTTTATTCTAAGGAATTAAGGTCTATAGAGATAGACCGAATAGGATGCTAGGACTTTCACAGAAGATGTACATAGAGGAAGTACTAAAGAGGTTTAGTATGGAAAACTCTAAGAGGGGTTTAATACCCTTCAGGCATGGCATTCATCTTTCCAAGAAGATGTGCCCTAGCACACCTGAGGAAATAGAATGCATGAGCAAGATCCCTTATGCTTCAGCAATAGGGAGCCTCATGTATGCCATGCTTATGTACACGACCTGATATAGCCCATGCTGTGAGTGTCACGAGCAGATATCAGTCGAATTCCAGGTGAAGAACACTAGACTTCTGTGAAATGTATCCTTAAGTACTTAAGAAGAACTAAGGATATGATACTGATCTTTGGCAATGGAGAACTCCAAGTCCAAGGGATATACAGACTCGGATTTTATGTCTGATGTAGATGATCGAAAGTCGACATCTGGAAGTCTATTTGTGTGCAATGGTGGAGCTATCAGTTGAAAAAGTTTCAAGCAGATAGTGATAGCAGATTCCATCATGAAAGCAGAATATATCGCTACGTCAGAAGCTACGAAGGAGGCATTCTAGTATAAGAAGTTTGCCGTAGAGATCGGAGTGATGCCATCAGATGCCATTCCTCTGTACTGCGATAACAATGGCACCATAGCCCTTGCTAAGGAGCCGAGGTCTCACCAGAAATCCAAGCACATTGAGCGGCAATACCACCTTATCCATGATTACCTCAAGAAGGGCTACGTCAAAGTCAAGAGAGTCGACTCCATAGAGAATGCGGCAGATCCCGCTTACAAAATTGTTGGGCCAGCAGAAGATCGAAGCCCACCTTGAGAAGATGGGACTTAGATTTGTAGCCAATTGGCTTTAGGTCAAGTGAAAGTTTGTTAGATATGTGTGCCCTAGAAGCCAGAATTGGCTGACACTTGTAATACACTTCTAGGGGCAAAATTATAATTTTGATTATAAATAATAAAATGGGTTATTTTCTATCACATATGTATATTTAGTGTCCATGATACATCCCATGAGTTAATGATAATGATAATTCTTATTTTCAAGAGTTGAAAATTTAAGACAAGAATCTTCATTATTAACTAATAAAATGCTCCTGACTGTAAGATCATCATGAGGATGGTGATTGATCTAGAAGGTTAGTGTACAATCACTTCTTTATAGTAAATGAGTCTTGAGTCTATGGTGTAAAGATACTAGAGTGAGAGTACAGGTACTCATTAGAGAACGAGGGCACTGAGCGTGACCACCTCGAGTAGTCGTAAGGAAGTCTACCTTCTCGTCGATAACTGACTCAAAACTGCAGTGGTGTGTCTGGTTCTTTGATCTGAGGTGCATTAGCAGTTTACCTTGAGGGTGTTATAGTTTGACTACACCATGACTCGGTCTCCTATCCATTTGGAATCCTGAGGTGTATGTTGGCTATAGCACGTTCATTATAGGAATTGGATTGCACCAAGATGGAATCTATCTACCTCGATGGATGAGGAGCAGCCCTATGATGATTATGAAAATCAAGTGCATAAGCCCATGGTCATGGTAGAAAGTGAAATAATAGAAAGAGTTTTTATTAAGGTTTTCACATCAGACTCGAATCGAATGATTAAATCATATGATAAAAATTAGGGTTTGATGAGTTCACCTTAACCCTAATCTGATCGGGGCTCAAGATAGAAGAACTTAATCACACAAGTAGCTACACCAAGAGGTTCATTTTTAGTTTTGATGGGTTGTCACCATATATTACTAGGTGTCACTGGTGGATTTTGAGAGCAATTAGAATGATTTAGATGATCGATCATTCTAGTTGTCCGAATCAAAAGAGTTCTGATCCATCGAAAGGAGTTTCGATGATGTTGATGATGGAGATCACTACATATCCCATTACCATATAGAACTGAACCTAACTGGGTCACACAAACAAGGGTTTAGATCTGGATATCATCAATTGGTCTAATCCAGTTCAATTGATTTGAATTGGATTCAATTAGGTTCAAGGAAATCGTGCTAGCACACGATTGAGCCTAACATTCTCCTTTTTCTATCATTAGAAGTTGTCTTGACTGAGCCAAATGGATTTGTGCTCACTCAAGTACCTTCACCTGATTTGACTAGAGCTTGTCCAGGTCAAAAAAGGGTTGTCTTAATTTATGAGATAAATTTAAGATAACATCTACCATTTTCCATCACCTACTAATTCTTGTCCTTTGACTTTAGTCAAACATTGACCTTTGACCCTTGGACATCTGCCCATGTGTCATGCACTTATTGGAAAGCAGATAGGGGCTTGTCTCCTCATTTAAAATTGGAAAAGAAGGGGCATATGCCTAGGATGGCGTGCACCTATGGATAGGGATGCCTGGAGTTCCATACGGATGGGACTCCAGGTTACTTCTTGGATTCAAATTAGGTGACCCTCATTTATAGACTTTAACCAATCTTAGGCGCCACCTTAGGATGAATCTATGGGTCTCTCATCTGATTAGATTAGGTGATGTCATCTCACCAATCAGATTTAGATCTGATTAAATGAAGCAACATGATTGGCCGAGGTGATGTGGCACTGCATGGCACAGCAGGGTCTATATAAAGACCTATCTGTGCCCACTTTTAATAGACTTCTCTCCTAGCCATGCCCCAAGGCTACTTCTCTTCCTCCTCCATGCCACCTTTCTAATCCTCTCTCTCCTCTCCAAGCCCAAGGAAGTTGGGCCTTCAAATTAGTGCAATTCAGGCAAGAAAAGGCTGACGAGAAAGGAAGAAGGCAGCATTGCTGCGGAGACGACAGTAAATCTTCGAAAGAAGTTTTAAAGATCCTCCAAATCAGATCCATATTTGATTTTTGGAGATGAGATAAAGAAAAAGAAGATCTCTAGATCTAGCCTGAGTGGATATTGGTAGAGGTCAGGCGCTTGCGTGGCTAGATCCAGAACCTCAAGGCTTCAGCACGATCATCAATGGGTAATCAGATTACCTAAAATCAAGGTAAAATTAATTTAGATTTGATTTAATTTAATTTTCTTGATTACCAAATCATAACTCAGATCTGAAAAATATTAGATCTGATTAGAATCTAAGAGAAAATTTTTTGAAATTTGTCTCTCGATCTAATCAGATCTGAACGAACCTGATCCAAAAAATCAGGATTTTCTTTCACTCACTCTGATACCAATTGAAGGAATCATGGTATCGCTCGAATGCTAATCATCCTTGGAATCATAAGTCTAGATACCATATTACAGAAGCCCATGATCTTTAGCATGGACCTAAAGAAATCTATGATATTCTCTATGGTTAGCAAACCACCGATCCTCCACCTAGATCTATGATGGGGTGCCTCCCTCCTTGGGCTTGAGGGAGATGCCCCCACTCTCTAAGGCCACTTCAAGAATCCTAGGATGGCAACTCTAGAGATAAAAGAAGAAGAGAGTTGAGAAAGAAAAGATCTATATTTCACAGCATTCTGAAATCCTAATATAATCTATGTATTTATACATAGCCCTTAAGCCTGATAAAAAGACTCCTCGGCTAACCCAATACATGAAGCACTCACCGAGCCCATGTATACGCATGTCTTTCATGCTCTCATCCTCTGGATCTAGTCCTGACTCATACATGAGTTAGCCCCCTTAAGACCTCTTGAACCAGGCCTTAAGTCTCCTAGAATAAGTTTCTATCCTAGCCCAAATAGAACCCATGCATAACTCTACCCGCATATTGAGTCGACTCAGTCTCAGCACTGAGCTGGCTAACCTAAGATCGGGTCAGCTTAGTTTTAGACTGAGCCAACCCAGTTGCATGCCATGCTTCAGTCCCGAAGATGACCTTCTATCTGTCCTGTGCTCTAAGACTTAGCCGACCCAGTTTCAAATTGAGCCGGCTAACCTATAGAAAGCTTCTTTTCTGTAGTCTTCAATCTTTCAACTTTGGTTCCTCACTCCATCTTGTATCTCAGGTTTTTGAAGCTCCAATCAAGCCCCTCAAGATCTTGAATATCTAAACCTTGAGCTTGTGGAGGGCTATGCACCACCTCCACTCTAAGACCACTGCTGTCCTAGTCTCCACCTATGGCCTTCCAAGGCTTAAGAGCACCACAAAGCCTCACAGATTTGATATTTTGAAATATAATATGGATAGCCTAATCAGAGTTGACAGTTGAACTTTGAGGTATTCTACGAGCATTTTGGTCAAGAGGATGAATTATATGAAAAGTATATCCACATGAATTCTAAGGATATTGTTCTACACATTTGACCTATCTGACCATTGGGTATCATTGCTAGATGGTTACTTTGATTGGTACAAGAATTTATTCATATGCTACTGGCTTAGGTTTGGACCTATGAGGTCACACAGATTAGAGCTCATGATCTGACCAGATGGTTGATCAATGATTAAGAATTATTCAAGGGTTAAATGATCAATACGATAGGTGTTTAACCTAATGCAAGTGTTGTAGGAGGATCGATTAGTAATTAGATTGCTAATTAACTTAATTTGATTATGTTAAAGGATTGAGATTATGTCTAATTGAATATGATTTTATTAGATTTTATTTGGGCTAGATTGGATCAAGTCCAATTGATTTATTGGATAAGCCAAGTGTAGGGAAGAACTAGTCCTAGTTCAACTAGGACTTCTTGGGTCAACCCAATTTTCTAATTTGATTAAAAAATTAAATCAAAATTAAATCTAATTTAATCTAATTTAATTAAATTTTTAATTAGGTTGGGATCTAATTTAATTAGGTTGACTTGATTTTGGTTTAAGTTGGTTTGAGAAATCATTTTGACCAAGTCCTAGATGGAATGCTAGTAAAACTAGGATTCCACCTTGCGCCACCTTAGCCCCCCACGCCCCCATGCCCTCTTTCTCTCTTCTTTTTGGCATGAAATCTCTTCTTCCAGGTATCTCTTGTATGTCCCTTCTCTTTCTCTCTCTTTCTCATATGGAAATTAGGTGGTGGACCAAGTCAAAGGTAGTAGTTTGTTTTGATTTTGGATTCTATGAGATAGAATCCTAACAAACCACAACTCCTCCCATGTGTGCTGCTCTCCTTCTTATTTCTTCTCTGGTTTCCATAGTGAAAAGGGAGATGATTTGTGCACCAAAAGCCTGAGGTCCATGACAAAAAGAAAGGAGGGGGCACCCAAGTGTTGGGCACCCCAACTAGTTGCTTATTTTGGTCTTTCCTAGTCTAAGTGTTTGACCCAACAAGGACTCCTCTATATATCTCTATATAGGGTGAATTTTGAGCTGATCTTTTGACATATTCTAGATCATTGAGAGACCTTTAAGGCATGTGAATACCAAAGAGAAAGAGTATTGGGGCATGGGGATTTCATAGACACTAAACTAGGTATCTAGGTGAGAGAACAGAGAAGAAGAAGAGGGTCTTCTTCTAAGATTGTCTTGTTAGTCTCTTTTCCTCCTCCTTTTTGAGATTATTTGAGAGTGTCTCAGATCTATAATTTTTTTTTCTTTTTCTCATCTTGGAAAGAGTCCAGATCCAAAAAATGAAAGCACTGGATCGACCATCAAAGAAGGGTCAGCATAGTACTAGCATACTGTGCTGATTTCATGCATTGGACTTCTGATCATGGTTCATGGGCTCGTGTGGATGACTCCTATAGCCTGGATGCATCTGTGGCTCACAACATCACCCTCAATCCTGGATCAGCAAGTAAG
Organism: Cocos nucifera; assembly: GCA_006176705.1. Lineage (NCBI taxonomy): Eukaryota > Viridiplantae > Streptophyta > Magnoliopsida > Arecales > Arecaceae > Cocos > Cocos nucifera. Next base: position 134,586 of record QRFJ01004342.1, on the reverse strand, counting down.
AATGTCTAACTTCCACAGGTAATAGATCTGATCTATTTTACATACCTGCATTAGATGTAGTGTAGATGCATGTTGATGTGATCAACATATTTTATTTTCTTCCTTATGTTTAATTTTTGATTTAATGTCATATCATAATCATGTAATAGAATATTAGATCTATGGTATTCTCTAGTATTAAAATTAATTTTGATTAATTTTAGTCTTCCACTGTCTGTTCTTGAAAAGTTTCAAGATTTAGTCCTGAAACCCTAAATCTAGTTCTTTCAATTGGTATCAGAGCCTAGATTGATTATTATATGATTATATGTATATATTTAGATTATTTCTTAAATTAGATCTAATTTATAATCTAATTATTAAATCTAAAATTAAAAATTATGATCATACGAACAGCTATAAGGTTGTCCTACTGTAAGGTTTATCCCTTATAGTGGAGAGGTTATCCTAGTTCATGTAGATCTACTTCTTATCATAAATTTATTAGATATAATCTAATTTTATTTATAATTTATTAGATTGAAAATAGTTTTAGATCTAAAAATAAAAATTTTAGATTGCATAGACTGCTATAAAATTATCCTGCTGTAAGATTTATCCCATATAGTGAAGAGATTGTCCTAGTACATACTAATTTAAACTATTGAACATAAAATTTTAGGTTAGATCTAAGAGACATTATATCTAATTAAAACTATTTTAATCTAATTTTAGTCATCATAAATATGTCAGATTTGATCTAAGATAATTTATGATTGATTAGAGCAAAAACTCTTTCAATTACATGAATTTATTTAGATTAGATCTAAAGTAGTTTCAAGCTTATCTTACTTGCATATTGATTATGAATCAAACATGCAACTTGGTTGGTAGATTACAAATATGAAAATTATTTTTAAAAATTCAAACCTAAACCCTTAGCCTAAATTTTAATTAAGAATTAAGAAATTATTTTATTAGGATCTAGGATTGTAAATTGAAGATCCTAGGACACAAATCATAACACATTGGGTTGAATGGGTTAGTGGGAATTAGGTCCATTAATTGGGTTAGACCTAGAGTTACATTAAAGAATGGACTTAATTAGAGAATTGACTAAATCTAATCAATCATTGTCTTAGATTAGGTCAAGGATTCTTTAGATCAATTATAATAGTTGTAGTCGGTCAAGTCCATATCTTTAACAAGACCCAAGATGGACTTGATTCTTCGCTACATGGTCTAGCATGAACTATTAGATTGATCTAATTAAGACTGATTAAATTAGTTGGTGACTAAGGTAAACTAGATCGGTGGTCTTTAATTGACAGCCCGCTTACCTAGCCATTTCTGATGGTGTCTAAGGCAAGCTTTGGCAGACCCTTCCACTGATCAAACTTACCTAGCCTCTTGGTGAGATTATGTTTTGATCAGATCACTTGATTATTTGAGCTAACCCATGTTAGCTAGGTAAATTAGTGTGACTAGTTTAGGTGCTCCTAGACTAGCCTGTTAATGGTCTCCCTTAAGCTGACTTGGTGAAGCAAGTGGGAGGATAATGACAAGTTTGTTCATTTGACCTTTCCTCTTCTTTAAATTAAATCTTCTAAAATTATTAGATCCCTAAAATGAAATAGTTATTATGATAACTAGATCATAGCCTCCCATTAAGTGGGTGATGATGGGTCCATTAGTTGGATAATCATTGGAGGCCCAAAGGCCTGATGTTTATGGACTGATGGAATTTTCATTCATTATATGATTTCATGACTGCATCTTTCTAAATGATGATCAGATTAGCCAACCAAAGTTGGGCCTAATCATTCATTAGTTTGATCGACCAAGTATGGTCATGTTAATGGTTGGACCAAATCGGATCTTTTCAGTGGAAGCCAAAGCCTACGGATTAAGGACTGAAGAAAAAATTTAATTACTAGAAATTATTTAGAGAAATAATTGGTTATGAATCTATCCTTAGATGTATATGGGTTGGCCAACCAAAGTTGGGCTCATGTGCAGTCTATGTGGATTCTAGTATCCACAAAGAAATTAGGATAATTCCTCAAATTGGAGGTAGAGGCTACCAATTCCAATAAAATAGTGAGAGAATCTTTTGATTAAACTATAAATCTTTAGATTTAATGAATCAATTACTACTTAGGTTATGATTTTTTTTATATAGATATAGCCAGTTTTCTATCGCTCCGATCATTATTGGATAATGATAAGTTACTGGGATCTAACTTCGATAGCTGGTATCAAAAGTTGAAGATAGTCCTAGAGCATGAACGGATCTTGTATGTGTTAACGGATCCTGTACCTAAGGAGCCAACTACCAATTCATGTGGAATAGTCAGAGATACTTAGTAGAAGTAGCTCAGTGATCAAACCATGGTATACTGCATTATACTGACTGCCATGAGCGATGAGTTAAGTCGTAGATTCAAGATGGCTCAGCCAAAAGATATGCTTCAAGTGTTAGAGAATTCTTTTGGCACACCCGATGATGTTGAAAGGCACAAAACTAGTTGTGCCATCTTTAATGCTAAGATGAGGGATGGTGCCTTTATCACTGATCATGTACTGTACATGATCGAGCGGATAGAGTGATTAAGCAAGCTCGGCTTTTTCTTGCATAAGCAGCTTGGAAAAGATGTGATATTGAACTCGTTGCCCAAGTTCTATCTCCCATTCCTCACTCATTTTAGAATGACAAAGCCTGAAGTTGACTACCATAGGTTACTGGGGTTACTTCAGAACTTTGAGAAGGATCACCCACTCCATAAGGAGTCAGTGAACTTAGTGGAAGGTTTGTCTTCTAGCTTTTCATCCTTTAGAAAAGGAAAGAAGAACAAAAAGAAGAAAGCAAAAAAGGTGCATGCTCAGGCTGGGACATCTGTGCAGGACCAGACCAAGAAGATCAAGCTCAATAAGAGTGAAGCTGAATGCTTCTTTTGTAAGAATCGAAGGTACTGAAAGAGGAACTATCCTCAGTACATTGCCTTCCTGGATCCAGACAGGCAGAGAAAGAAGCAAGCTATTACTGGACAAGATATTTATATGATAACTTTTTATAATTTCTCTATTTATGATTATACTGATTGGGTATTGGATACCAATAGCCCTTACCATATTTGTAATTCATTACAGGGTTTACAGGTTAGTAGGATATTCAAGCAAGGCGAAAGATTCTTGAACGTTGGAGATGGAAGATCAATTCCAATTCTAGCTTTAGGAATCCTAAAACATGTATTGGAGTTCAATACCATTGCTCTTAGTGATTATCATTTTTGTCCCAATTTCTTTTTAAATATCATTTCGGTAGGCCTTCTGGCCGAAAATGATTATGAAAATTTAATAAAGAAATAAGTTTGTAATATCATTATGAATGGTGTTACTATTTTCTGTGGACATTTGAACAATGATGTGTATATGCTATCACAACCTATTAACATAGTCTATTCAACTGACAAGCACCCTAGATTAGATAGTATATCAGATATCTACTTATGGCACTATAGGATAGATCATATAAACAAGAATGGGATAAATAGATTGACTCAAGTGGGAATCTTCGAAGTCAGTGATTGTAAATTACTTCCAACTTGTGAATCCTATCTTCTTAGCAAAATGATCAAGTCACCTTTTACTGGAAAAGATGAGAGAGCCATTAAACTCTTAGGTCTAGTACATACTGATGTATGTGGACAAATGAGTAGAAGTGTCAGAGGTGGATATTTCTACTTCATCACTTTCACAGATGATCTATCTAAATATGGATATATTTATCTGATGAAACACAAGTCGAATTAATTTAAAATGTTCAAATGATTCAAAAGTGAAGTAGAAAAATAAACTAGAAAAAGTATTAAAACTCTTCGGTCTAACCGAGGAGGAAAATACCTTTCTGGTGAGTTTCTCAGATATCTAGGATAGAATGGGATTCTCTCCCAATTGACTCCTCTAAGAACACCATAGCATTATGGTGTGTCAGAAAGGAGGAATCGAACTCTATTAGACATGATCCAATCCATGATGGATTTTGCTAGTTGTCGATATTCTTCTAGGGATATGCACTGTAATTGACTTGCTACCTATTAAATAGGGTTCCAAGTAAGTCTGTAGTTAAGACTCCATATGAGATATAAACAGAGCGTAAGCCAGCACTTTCACACCTTAGAATTTGGAGATGCCGGGCTTATATCAAAAAGTTAGTTATAGATAAACTTGGACCTAGGTCTGATAAGTGCACATTCAGAGGATACCTAAAAGAGATCAAAGGATACTATTTCTATCATGCTAATAAATAAAAGATGTTTGTCAGCCTTAAGACAACCTTTTTAGAAAAGAAGTTCTTTGGTGAAGGAACTGTTGCCTCTAAGGTTGAACTTGATGAAGTTCAACAAGTAGAAAAATCGATACTTATAGCTGAACCTGAGTCGGATTTAATTAGATTAGATTCAAAGCCTAGTATACCTACACCATTAAGGTGATCCGATAAAGTACCGCATCATTTGGATAGATACTATGATTTTTTTGGTTTGGGATGGTAATATCATTGAACTCAATGAGAATGATGAGGATCTGATCACCTATATGGATGTTATGTAGAGATCCGATTCTGAGAAATGACTTGAGGCTATAAAATTTGAAATGAAGTCCATGAAGATCAACAATATGTCGACATTGATTGACCCATCCGAATTGGTTAAATCCATTGGGTGTAAATGGGTCTTCGAAAGAAAAAGGGGTGCAGATGGAAAGGTGGAGACCTATAAAGTCTATCTAGTTACCAAGGGATATCATCAATGTTTTGGTATTGACTATGACAAGACGTCCTCCCCTATGGTAATGTTCAAATCTATTTGGATAATACTTGCGATAGCTGTCCATTTAGATTATGAGATCTGATAGATGAATATAAAGACAACTTTTCTAAATAGAAAGCTGATTGAAGAGATGTATATGATACAACCTGAGAGGTTCATATCCATAGATGACTCCAAGATGTGCAAGCTTTAGAGATCTATTTATAGATTGAAGCAAGTATCTTGGAGTTGGAACATGCATTTTGATAAGGTGATCAAAATGTATGGCTTTGTTAAGAACGGAGAAGAGCCCTGCATTTACAAATGGATAAATGGTCTAGCAGTTGTATTCCTTATCTTCTACGTGGATGACATTATCTTAATCGTGAATGATATCCTCGCATTACAAGGAATAAAAGTCTGATTATCATCATAGTTCTCCATAAAGGACTTGGGTGAAGTATTCTATATCTTAGGGATGAAGATCTATAGGGATAGATCTAAAAGGATGCTTGGGTTATCTTAATCCACGTACATAGATACTATACTGAAGAGATTCAACATGGAGAATTTCAAAATGCTCTATCTCTTGATAGGCCATGAAATTTTTTTCTCTAAGAAGGATTGTTCAACTATTGGGAAATGTGTTCTAAAGCAAATCATCTAAGTAGTAGATGATTGGAATTAGCATATGACTTATCTAATAATAATAGTAATTTAGCTGTTTCATCATAAAAGTTCTATCTTTCTTAAATGAACTCCTAAATTATGATGAAGTCCTTAGAACCATAATCAATCGATAAAGGAGGATTTATCGGATGGTTCTTAAATTATCCATGACCAAATGATAAGTTATATATACAAAGATATAACTATTTACATATCGAATATGGTGAGTCAGGCTACACTTTGTAGATGACGAATAACTTTTCCCTAATTAATCGCATTGACTTTCCTGTACACCAAGATTTTGATCTGTGGACTTACACTGTTGTATTAGGCCATTCTACCGACCATATGTAGAAAATACTATTTGTAACTAAACAATGATCAATGTAGCATCTACCTATTAGCTAGTCTTAGCAGAGGCCAATGGGTATAAAGTTCCCCCCAAAATAGATTTAGATAATGTGACTAAACGAGCAACACACTCACTGTGAGCTTTTCTTCGGTGAGCGCGCCAGGAACTTGCCTATAATTATTTGTAAAATATATGTAATGATGAATATATGTGTAGGGTTATAACGTCAGTAGCTTGTAGAACTTTGTTGTAGATATCGCTTCCTAAGTCGAAAGAATGATGTGAGATCTCTGTGCACACTACTAGATTTATCGTTCAGGCACAGATTGAGCTGAGAGCTTCTTCGCTAGCTATTTCTTTCTAATTTAAGCATATTACTTGCCGGATATCTGAAGTGAAATGCACGCTCGTAGAGTAGGTATTTGTCACGGAGTATTCACTAAATATGTTTGAAGCATATATGCACATAAAGATGTAACTTGTATTTGAGTTGCACCGCTTTTTGACTCATCTCAAGACATCTTGAGCACCCTCTACTTGGTTCTATCTTATTTCTTTATTAGTTAGAGTATTAATTGTTTTCATCATCATGCTAGAAAGCGATTCTCTTTCATAGATGCACCTCATAGAGGTTCCTAGAAATGTTGCTTTGCATACTTCGATCCTATCGGTCTACATTACAGGAACCACTGAGACTGATCTTATGTTATGGAGATACGGATTGTGATATTGAGTATAATGAGTTGTGAATCGATATCCTTCACAACTTAAGGTTCAACGATATCGGGATCTATTACACACATATTTAGAGCTTGTATACGCAATAATGGTGTAATCAATTGATTGAGACATCATATATCGGAGTATCAGATCCACTCTATTGCGATATGATGTTATTTCGACCTTATGCAAGTGTTAATAGGAGGATCGATATCTTTGTTCGCGTTAGCAATAAAATTTATTTTCGAATCAGATCTGACAATCTAGCGAATAAGTTACATCTCGATTCTATCGATTTTATATTTCAGTTTAAACTTGGTATCACACAATCGGAGTATTATATATTATCTTTATATTAATAATAATGCCAATTGAGCAAAGAGAGAAACATATTATTGTTATATGATAGGACTTGGGTGCAGACTTTATTGACTTAGTAATATGTAAATAGATTATCATGGATATTAGATATATATTTATCTTTGTAGAATCCTCTACGATTAGATCATAGAGGTCTAATGCTTAATCTCTAGTTATTAAATATTTCCTAAGGAGTCGATTTCACCAGTCTGGGACTTTATTTCGAGATATTTTACTCTTCTCTCACTTTCACCTTCTCTCCATGAATATTTATGAAGATATACTTGTTCATCAGTTCTACCTTATCTGCTCTTATCTGTTAGTGGACTTTTTAGAATGGACTTATATATACTATATGATTTTTTGAGTTATATTGAGTTGACTTATTTATTATTTTTTGGATTCTTTATAGTTATTTGAGACTGATTTAGGCCCTTAGGTTGGATCGACATTGCGAGTGTTTGATTGATTGTCTCAAATTTCTTAATCAACTATGTTGTATTTCGATAGACTATCTGTGTTAAGATTTTGGTTGGTTGTCCTTGAATTGAAAACGGTTATAACAGTTTATTTTTGTTTTGACGTTGGTAATATATATACATTATCAACGGTAAGATTATAGTTAAATTATATTCTTTGAAAGCTTGGATAGTGGACGTAAGAGTGATGCCTCCGAACCACTAAAAATCTTTGTGGTGTTTTGTCTGTCTGTTAAACATTTGTCTTTCTTCGTGCTTCTTATATAGATTTACTGCTTTAATTCTTACTGTTTACTTTCTAGTTTGATTTTGCTTATTATCTCTAATCCTGCTTTTTTATATTTATATATTATACTACATCCTCCCACTTATATGTTAATCACAATCCAATACCTTGACTTATGCTTAGTAGGCACTTTTAAGACACATTCTTTTATACTTAGACACTAATACAGGGCCTATATCACTTTCGAAATAAATGGTATGTACATCTTCGACGTCCCCGCCTCTATGAGTTTTGCTACCTCTGGGCACATTATTTGGTATCAGAGCAGGTGCCTACTAATATTTTATTTGTGCTAACAGGTCAAAACAAAAGATCTTGCAATCAAATGAAGCTCCTAGTTAAATAAGGTCATTCCATTGATCGACTCCTCACACTATTTGATGCTCAAATTATATCTTTATTGAAAAGCTTTAGGGAATAAGAAATACTTCCAATACAAGCACAATATATAATCCTTAATTGAATATTTATTATTAATGGCCCCTACACACACAGCATATTTATTGATAAGATAATCCAACTAAACTCTAAACATCTATGAAATATAACTTTTTGTTGCTCTTTAGCATTTAAGGTACGTATTTATGAATTTCTTCAGATATTTTAGCAAATCAAGTTATGGAAGAAGATGTATGTGAAATCAATGATTTTTGAGGCATCAATTGAACACATAATCGCTCCTTTAAGAGAAAAAAGCTCACCCTAGCATTGCTCATTGGCCATAAGGATGCATAAACCGAAGAAAAGGAAGAACAGAAAAGTGGCACTCAATTAAATGGAGAGTTCAAAGTAGGAAAAAAAGATGAAAGAGAAAGAACAATGCCTAATCTTTGCCTCATCGGACCATGAAGATGAGGTAAATCAGATCTATCTTTAATTAGATATTTTATATGTAACTCTTTAACCTGTTTTTAATGCGATATACAAAGAAACTAAGGCTGAAAAATAAAGAGCTTAAAGATCTAATCTTCCTTTTTCGGATGATGAAAGAGTAGATCCTATTGATGATCAGATTAAAGAAGACTATCTTTTAGAAGAAATAAAGAAATGCTTTGGAGCTGAAATAGAAAGAACTTTTAAATCGAAACATCTTTAGTAAAGATAGAAATAATGTCTTAAATGTATGAATAAGAGGAATTTTCATTGGAAAGAAAAGAATAAGATGGGAACTAAATTGAATTTGAAGGAAAAAATCTTTTGATTGAAAAATAACCAATTAATTCAATAATCTAAACTCTCTATTATGGAGAAAAATGAAGCTAAGTATTTAGAGAATTCTATGAGAATTGGGAAAACACTGAAGCCTATTGCCGAAATAAATTTATTATGGGATTCTTTACGCTTCAGGGCATTTCCAAAATACATCTAAAAGCTTTTTTATACGTAGAAATTGGCTTTACATCCGTTATAGATAGAGATCTTTGGTCTAGAATATAATTTTGCTCACACTAAATCATCAATTAAGTGACTTTAATGCGAATAAACTGAGTCCATTAAAAGTTTTGAATGTAATTTTAAAAGAGTTGGCATTCTTATTTTTAGATAGCAATTTGGATTCCAAAGAAATCTACAATACTTAACATCACTATGTACCAGATTGGCTTGGGTATCAAAATTATGAGTATTTGAGGTATACTAAGATCCAATTTGAAAGGCTAAAGGACAAAAATTTAATAGGTGATGCCTTGAAATGAAATAGACTGGATGGTGTTATTCTGTACTTCTATATACTATTCTTACAACCATAGCTATCCTTATTGCTAAATATAATTATATTATAATTAGCATAATTATTAAGTATGGTATTGATTGGATTTTGAGATGATTTAGTATGTTAAATGATCATACTCACGAATATTGGAAGTTTTGATTATTTAACTTTAAATAATTTGTTAATATGTATGCATAATGATACTCTCTTTCTATTTTGATAAGTAATAGATTAGATTTTGATGCTTATGATAATTTGAATATTCTTATTTCTATACCAGACTTAATATGCTCATCTCTCTCGTATTTTTTACTTATGGGGTGTTAGGTAGTGTGTCGGTTCGTAATAGCTATTCGTGTGGCGTTTACTTTGTTTGAAGATTCGTTTACCTGTTACATAGATTTTGGTGAGATGTTTTGCTTTATCTTTTTGTGTCCTTCTTATTTATTAATTATATCTACAGCTGTTCGTGTCACGTTATTGAGCATGATTTCACCATTTAGTTTTTTAATTCTGAAATTCTTTAATCATTATCACTTTATCACACATTAATTAATTCTCAATCCACTAGGATCTTATACATAAAAAAAATTGTTACAGATGAATATCCCAAATTAAATATAACATGTTCAAACATGTAATATTTTAAAAGTATCCAAGAAGCAAGTAAATTTATCTCAAAACATCCCCTCTCATCATCATCTATCTAAGGAGCAAACTATACACTCCACATGGACTGCTTTGAGTAAAAAGAATAGTATGATGTGAACACAGAGAAATAAAATTCACAAGTAAGTTATATATTAATAAGAGCTTTTGGGGCTAATAACAGTTGAAGTCATAACATTGAAGAAGGCAAGAAATTTTTTGAGACTCGTTGGAATTTTTTTTCCGATTATTGTCACCCTCTCGAGTGTACTGGCATAATAAACATATTCGGCACGATTCAGTCTTGGTTAAACTCGAGAAATGTTCGATCTCAAGAGAATAGAACATTAGTTTTATGTGCTCCTGAGCGACGAGGTCTCGTCAGAATCTCGAAGATTCGTGTTCCGACGAAGAATTCCATAAAAAGAGAAGATCTCGAAATTGAGAAAATCTCTTTACCGGATAGCCTTAATGAATAGTTTTTCACCGGTAATTTTTATCACTCCTCATCTTAGCACTCATTCTGCTCATAATAACGATTTAAAGATGAGCAATCATATAAAAAAAGAAACAAAATAAATAGGTAACTCTATAGCCAGAGAGATTGTCTCTTTAGATTTTGTGAGAAATATTGAATATATCACAAAGAAAAGAGAACGCAGGGAGAATTATAACATTGCTATTGTATTTTCTAATCGACGCACCTATTCATACTTACCTCAAGAGGAACAACATCGATTGTGTACAACTCCTCTCAAGACCGCATAATTGAAGAAAAGTCCATGCTTCAACTTCTCTGCACCTATTATCGTATCATCTTAGTTCTTTTCATAGTGATTAATATACTCTGATTTTTAATAACTTGTGTCTGATGAATACTTTACTTTAATATTCTCTTGTTTCTTTATAAGTTATCTTTGGTGGAAAGAAACTTTGGATTTAGGCCCGTCCAAGCTCGGTATTTAGACAATTATATAAGTATATGAGTTGATCTCGGCTTGATTACGCCGAAATAAAAAAAGAAACAACTGGATTGTTAAGTGAACCTGAAAACTAAATGTATTTAGGTTTTTGATTGGTGCTCTGTTGAAATCAACTACGAATTTATTTGTATGAGCCTGGAAAACAAACAACTGTAAGATCAAGGAATAGGATTATAGTAGAATTCAAAGAAAAAGCTTGGAGAGTGGATAATAGGAGGTTGCCCCAAAACACTATAAATTTTTTAATGTGTTTTGTGTTGTGCTTTTTCCTTCTATCTCTGTTATATACTTTTGTATGCCTTAATAATTCTAACTTTCCTTTCATAGTTTTGATTTTTGTTATCTAATTCCGCTAACCTCATAATTATATATACATTTCATCATCAACACTAGATTAAATCAAAGTATATAATTGCTAGATTTAAAATTTGCCAAAGCTTTATAAGAACCCAATTCCGCCCTCCCCATCTTGGGATTGCTAAATACTAGCCAACAAAGGTGTAGCCGCAATCTGGACGTTCTCTGACATAGGGTTAGACCAAAGTGTAAGCCGACCAAAAAGCAAGCGAAGTACTTTCTTTTGCAAGATGCAGGGGCACTGGATGAGAAACTATCCTCAGTATATTGCTCCCTGGATCCAAATAGGCCGAGAAAAAAGCAAGCCATTGCTAAGCAGAATATTATAATGAATAATACCCGTTTGTTTTGCATGGTCGAGCTCTCAAAACGATATGATGTTATTCTAATATGATATATTATCTTACCGGGGGGGCGAAGCTCTTATCATATATATACATTTTATGCGAGGTTATGTGCAGTCAGTAGAAGATTTGATGAGGCAAGAGATTTTTTGAACCGTTGGAGATGGAAGACAGTTCCAGCTCATTAGCTTTAATCATGAACCTTAGAACAATTCTTATAAAGTTATTCTTTGTGAATTCACTTCTGTAAGTTTTTTATTGATAATATTATTTTTGTAGGCTTTATTGACCAAACAAATAGTTAATAAATTTTTAATAAAAAAATATATATCATTTTGTAGGTGTTATGAATTTGTTGTTGGATTAAATTGAATAACAAATAAATTTATTTTTACATAAGAAGTTGGTCCAGTCCTCCGATAACGTTCTAGAATAAATGAATGTGATCTGCAAATGTCTCTTGACACTATATGCCCCAGGTATCATATTAACAAAATAAGAATAAATAGATTGGTTCAAGAAAGAAAAATATTTAATAGTTGTGTATGAATATTACTTCCAAAAACTATGAGTCCCTGATTCTTGATAAAGTTGACTAGCTCATCTATTTACTTGGAAATGATGAGCGCCAAGTGAGCCCCGGGTCTAGACATATGATGTTATAGACTCATGAGCACAAGTAATAGAGGTGATATTTCTACTTCATAAACTTTTTCACGATGATCAACTCGAGGTATGATATGTCTACTTATGAAAACATAGTTGGAAGTCCCATTTGAATTATCAAACTATTCTATAATGAGTAGAAAAGCCAAACTGAGAGAGTATTAAAATCTCTTCGATGACTGTGAGGGGTGGGGATACCTTTCTAGTAGATGTTTTTTGAAGATTCAATATCTAGTGGAGAATGGGATTTCTTTCAAATAAACTCTTTCTCCTGAAATAGATCACAGCATACATCGTGTTCTGAAAGGAGAATCGTATCCTGTCTGGACAAATGGTCCAGATCCATGAATGAGGTTTTACCAATTCTCATTAATCTCTTATGAATATACAGCTCGAGTCGGCTTAGTTACATTTTTGAATAGGATTTTTGAGTAAGTCTAATTTTCTAATAATACTAATGATGAGATAGTGGATAGAACGTAAGCCAATAAACTCTTGGTAATTAAGATTTGGGGGTGTTACCGACCTAGACGTCAAACATCTTGATAACGAATAAGCTATGGACCTCATTATGGTTTATAAGTATTAATAGATCCCAAAAACCAAAGGATATTTTTTCTATACTTTGCCGATGAGCAAAAAATATCTTACTTACAGTTCTTAAGTCAATCCTTCTTTAAGAAAAAAAATTTTTCTTGACGAAAAGATACTAAATGGCCCTCTAGAATCGAAACTTGAGCGAAGTCGATGTGGGGTGACAAAATCGACATATGGTTAGCTAAACTTAAATCGATATATGAATTAGCATCTAAATTCAAGAGTCTTATTGTACATTGCACCCTAAGGTAATCTGAGTATGAGTACCATATAGCCAGATAGAATACTATGATATTTTGAATTTGAATGAATTGATCTGTCAAACTTGATGAGAAATGATAAATCCGATCACCACATGATGTACATATAAAGATCCAACTCTAAAGAAAATGGCTTGAAGCATAAAAATCCAAAAATAGATGTTTATGAATGATTGTAGGTCACGATGTATGATATTGGTTGAATTCATCACTGAAAGGGATAACCCATAATGGATTAAGTGGGTCTCAAAAAAAAAGAGACGTAGAATGAAAAAGATGGAGATCTTTAAAACTTATCTGATTGTCAAGGGATATATAACATCATAGGTAAAAAGACTAATGGATGAATAATTTTCTATGATAATAGCTCAAGTTTTTATTCGGATTATCTTGACGATTGCTACCCATGTAGATAATGAAAATCTGGCACAGATGGGATGTGACAATAGTTTTCTATTGAAATAGACCACGCTGGAAAAGGGTGTATATGATATCAATCTAAAGGATTACATTATAATGAGTTTGAAGGTGTGCAACGCTTCAAAGATCCCATTTATTGACTGAAGCAGGCATCTTGAAGTTGAAAACACATACCATTTTGATAGGACGAATTAAAAATATATGGCTTTCGTTAAGAAAATGAAAGAGCCTTACATATACAAGTGGGCTAATGGTCCAGCGATGTAACTATCTGATATTGTTGTGAATGCCCGTTCTCTTTAAATCGAAAATGATATCTTGCATTACAAGCAAAGTAAAGATTATGGGCTTATCATCATAGTTCTCTATAGAAGATTGGGAGAAGCTTTCATCTTTCTAGGATGAATCTAAAGAGATAGATCAAAAGGATTGCTCACGGATTAAATCTCATCCATATATATATACTGTGTTGAAGCGAGTTTCAGTATGGAGAATTCTAAAAGAGGCTAATCCACCACATAGGTCTGAATTGTCTCCTTAAAGAGGATTATCCGATAATACCATCTAGAAAGAGTATATGATAGAATTTTAATACTATTGGAGTCGATCAATATGTACGCTATGTATGTCGAGATCAATGTGGCATACTACTCTAGTAGTAGCAATAACCAATCTGATCAGGAAAGATCTCTGAAAGGTTGTTAAAACTATCACTCCAGTATTTTTTGAGAAATACTAATTTCAGTCTTTTATTATGTGATTTACCTTGAGACTTGTCGATTTATAGTCAATTATCATTCGATATTTAAACATACATTCAGTTACTAAATATAATTGATTTAAAATTTATTTGACGATAAGAGGGACGTACCAGTAGGACGGGAATCTCTCATTTCACTTATCCCTAAGAAAGCCCACATCATATTTTAATTCTAGATTTTTTTCTATGTTTTCCTATGCCTAATAAAAGGTTTCCCATGCCCCATATCAGATTATTTGGAAAAAATTTTGACTTGGTCAAAATTATGAGGAAGTTGGAAATTATTTCCAAGTAACTAGGACTCTCTCTCCTTCACTTGTGCCTAAGAAAGCCCACACCATATTTTAATTCCAGATTTTTTTCTGTATTTTCCCATGCCTAATAATAGGTTTCTCATGCCCTATATCAGATTATTAGGAAAAAATTTTGACTTGGTCAAAATTATGAGGAAGTTGGAAATTATTTCCTACTTGGAAGAGTCTTCTTTGACCCAAACTTCTCCCTCCCTTATGCGCCATCTCTACCTACGCCCCTCTATCTTATTCAGCTTTTCTTCTATTAGTTTTGTGTGTGAGAATCAGTGGTTACATAAAAAAATAACTGGGAGGGGCATCCAAGAGTTGGACGCCCCATAGAATTCCTCCTTTGACTAGGTTTTGACCTAGTTTTGCAATATAAAGGGGATGCCTCCTTCCTTGACCATAGAGAATGTGAAAAATCCTAAAAAAATCATAAAAAATTAGAGGAAAAGGAGGATAAGAACTATAGGAATTGTGGCACCAAGATTCATGGAGAAGAGCCCTTAATTAAGATACCAAAGGTTGATATCTTGAAGAGACAAGGTAAGAGAAGATTGTCTTCTCTTATATTTTTCTTTTATGTTTCTCTCTTTCTATTTTATTTATGATTTTTATATGATAAAGATCTAAGAGAGAGAAAGAGAGGAAGAGGGCATGGGATCTATGCTCCAAGGTGTTGGGGCATGACGATCATTTTTGGACATGATCTGATCAAATCTTGATGCGAGAAGAAGAAGAGAAGAAGGTCTTCTCTTAGGGTTTTCTAGAGAGCTCTTCTTCTCATTTTTATTTATGAGATTTTTATAAGAAAAATATAATAGTGTGATATCTGAAAAATTAAAAAAAATTCAGAGGAGAAGGTGTCCTCTGAACCTAGCATAATAGATATTTTCAGGACATCAACCATTGACGTCCTGAAGGAGAAGATTTATCTTCTCCTAAGGTTTTTTTTCATATGTATTTATTTTTGATTTATGGAAGATCCAAGGATAGAATTCCTTCCTTATTCCTCCTTATGTTCTTCATCTCTTTGATTGTACAAGAGATCCAAAGAACATGTATTTGATTAACCATCAGGAGGGATCCGCGAGAAGCTAACACTTCGAGTGGATCATTCGACGAACCTCCGATCTATGTTGTAGGTTTGTGTGGATCATCTATAGAGGTTGGACATTTATGCTGCTCCAAAGATAATAACTAATTCAACCACAGAGTTTTCAACCCATGCAAAGGTAAGAGATCTGATCTCTTGGTGACCTAGATCTGATCTAGGTTTAGATCTAGAATTATTCTAGATTTAGGTATTGATATGATCAATACCACTTATGATTAATTTAATTTTAGATTTATATTTGCATCATAATATATTATAGATTCTTGATGTAGGATTTTGTAATTTGATTACATGCATGTTGTAGATTAAATTATTTAATATATGCCTTCCGCTACTCTATATTTCAAAAAAATTTTGAAACTATGCATGAAATCCTGCATGTTTTCTATCAGTGGTATCAGAGTATCTAGGTTCTATTATAACATATTTATGTATGCTTTAGATTAAATTTAGAAATTAAATTTAATTAAAGATCCCACATACTTCTATAAGGTTGTCCTGTTGTAAGGTTAACCCCTTACAATGAAAAGGTTGTCCTAGTATATGCTGATCTAAATTAAAATCATAAATTATTTAGATTAGATCTAAAAAAAATTATGATTTAATTTTTTAATTTAAATTTGATATTTAATAGATATTAGATCTATTTTAGATCATTTAGATTAGATCTAAATAATATTAGGATTACACATACTGCCATAAGGTTGTCCTGCTGTAAGGTTTATCCCTTACAATAGAAAGGTTGTCCTAGTATGTGATGATCCAAGAAACATAAATCATAAATATATTAGATGAGATCTAAAGTAATTTTTAATTTATTTTTAGATTTTAAATCTAAATTTAAATGGTTTATGATCTAATTTTGATCATTTAGATGAGATCCATGTGACATGTTTCATGTTTAGATCTAATCCTCTTATTGCATATGTTGATATGTAATTTTCGTTTTGAATCTAGAACGTATATGTATGACATATTTATTTTATATAAATTAAATTGTAAACTTACTTTCTGTAAAACCCTAGATTTAAAATTCTAGGACACAATCTAAACATTGAAATAAATTAGATCTAAAACTATATATTGAATATGATTCAATTCAATTTAAAAATATTTCAAACAATAAAATCAGAAACTAGTTCTGAGATTCCATAAATCTAAACCCATAAGAGTTGAACTAAATTGAGAATTAAGTAATTGTTTAGGATCTAGGTTTGTGATTTGAAGATCCTAAGATAATTTCATAAAACATGGGTTAAAGAAAAATAGGTTAGCTTTGATCAGATCCTTAACTAGGTTAGAGCTAGGGTTAGATTAAATATGGACATAGTAAAGAAATTGATCAAACTTAATTAATAGTTAATTAGGATTAGATCATTTCTATAGATCACTTCAATAGTTATAGTTGATCAAGGTCCATACATCTAACAAATGGATGTTGATTGTGGCTCAGTGGTTGAGCCCTAGTCTTTAGGCAGACCAAATCAAAATTGATAAATCAATTGGTGCTTAAGGTAAGTCTAGCATCCCAGATCGATGGTTTTTAATTGGCAGCCTACTTACCTGACCAATTATGATGGTGTCTAAGGCAAGCCTTGGCAGACCCTTCCATCGACCTCACTTACCTGGCCAATGTGATTAATTATGTTTTTAATTAGGTTGCTCACTGATTTGTGCTAACCTATGTCACATAGAAAATCAGTGAGATTGATTTTATTCAATGAGACTAATTTAGGTGCTCATGGACCGTAATTGATCCTAGTCCTCATCATTAAATTGCGAAGTCAGTGGGCGGACATGACTTGGTGAAGTCAGTGGAAGCGAATTGATCCATGTCCTTTCTATCCTTAAATCCTCTAAAATTATTAGGTTCTTAAAATGATAAAGTTATGGGGATAACGAAGTCATAGCCTCCCATTAAGGTGTTTGATAATGGGTCCATTAACTCAATAATCATTGGAGGTCTAATGGTCTGGTGCTTGCTGACTAATGGAATTATCATCCATCATATGATGACTTGAATGTGTCTCTCTAATGGTGGTTGGATTGGCCAACCAAAGTTGGACCTGATCATTCATTGGTTGGATGTGCAAAGTATGGTCATGTTAATGGTTGGACCTAATTGGATCCTTTTTTGAGAAGGCCAAAGCCAACTAATCAGGAGCTGGAGCAAAATTAAAATTACTAAAAATTATTTAGAGAAATAATTGGTTATGAACCTACCCTTAGATATACATGGGTGGGCCAACCAAAGTTGGATTCGTGTGCAGTCTATATGGATTCTTGTACCTACTAGAGAATTAAAGTAATTTCTCGAATTGGAGGTAGAGGCTACCAATTCGAATAAAATAGTGGAAGAACCATTAGACTACAGACCAAGTCTTTTGGCTTAAAATGATTCATATACAATAGGTCATTGTTCTTTATTAAGGCTAAATCCTAATTGCTCCTATCACTGTTAGACAGTGAAGACTTATGGACCCAACTTCGATAATCAGTATCGAAAGTTGAATATTGGTTCAATAGTACGAATGGATTCATATTGGGGCTTCTGAGCCCAGTCAAAATAATTAGTCCAAGGTTAACACAAGTCAGGCATAGTGCTTCTAATATCAGAAATAGGGTCATAGAAAGAAGATTTGTCTTGCTTTCCTTGACCACAACAGGCTGAACAAGAGAAAGGAGCAAAAGTTGCTTATTAAAGATGTTATATGATAATACCTTAAAACTTCTCTATATGTAATTCTACTATCTAGATATTAGATACCAGTGGTCTTATGCAATTCATTGCAAGGACTTAAAGTAAGTGGAATGTACACATCCTAGTTAGATTATGTCATGGATGTCTATGTTTGGCATTACATGCTTAGTTATATTAACAAGAACAAGATAAATAAGTTAGCTTGAGAGAAAAATTTCGATATCAATGATTATGAATCATTGATAGTCTGTGAATCTTGTCTTCTTGGAAAGATGACAAAGTCACCTTTTACTAAAAAAGGTGAAGGAGCCGATAACATTCTAAGTCTCATACATAGCGATGTATGTGGACCTTGAACTTAAGTGCTAAAGAAAGACATTAATATTTCATTATGGATGACCTATCTGGGCATGGGTAAGTTTGGGATGAATTATTTGAAATATTCAAATGATTCAATAATGAAAAAAAAAATTGGATAAGGTATTAAAACTCTTCGAGGCAAATACTTATCCAGTAAGTTTGTGACATATCTAGAAGAGAATAGGATTCTCTCTCAATAGATTTTTTTTTGGAACATAGTGTATATAAAAGGAGAAATTAAACTTTGTTAGATATGGTTTAATCCATAATAGGATATACTTGTCTGCCTATTGCATGGTTATGCTCTTATGACTATTCTTTTACTCTAAAAATATATACCAAGTTAATCTGTTTCATTGACTCCATATGGGATATGGATTAGGCGTAGACCTAGACTCTCTCACTTTTGGGTTTGGAGTTGATTAGCCTATGTCATATATTTGCACACAAATAAACTCGGATCCTAGTCCAATAAGTGTTTAAGGATTATTAATTCTGCTATGCTAAAGAACATTAGATGTTCATCAGCAGTATGGCATTCCTTTTGGAAAGGAGTTCCTTAGAGAAGGAAATGATGTCTATCAAGTTGAACTTATAAATGTTTGACTGATAGAAAAGAACCGACGTTATCTGATAAACCTACAGAACCTGATTTGATCAGATCAAATTCGAAGCCCATTAAAATATCATCTTTAAGGAGATCCGATAGAGTACCATATTAACTGGACAAATACTTCAGTGTCTAGGTTTGGGATGGCGATCATGTTGAGCTCGATGAGAACAACAAGGATCTGATCACCTATAAGGATATAGTGCAGCGGCCTGATTCTGAGAAGTGGCTTGGAGCCATATAATCCAAATTAAAGTCTATGAAAATCAATAGTGTATGGACACTATTTGATCACCTGAAGGGATAAAATCCATTGGGTGTGAATGAATTTTTAATAAGATCAGAGTAGCGTAGATGAAAAGATAAGAACCTATAAAGCCCGTCTGAGTATCATCTCAGAGTTCGAACATACATTCTGAATGTATATCTTAGTTATGAATAAAGACAAATTCTGCACTTATTTTTGGACAAAATGTTTTGTAGTGTTATTACTTGTGATGTTTGAGGATGAAATTCTCTTAATTCGGAATAGCATTCCAACATTACAAGGAATAAAGGTTTAGCTATCATCTTATTTATCCATGTACGAGATTAGATATGGAATACTCACTAGAGGTAGTGAGCAGATGCCAGTCTAATCCAAATAAGAGCCACTAGAGGATTGTATAGACAATCCCTAAGTATTTGGAAAATACTAAGATCCAGTAACTCAAATTTGGAAGTACTGACTTAAAATATATGGATGTTTTGATTTCAGTCAGAACAAGATGATAACAAGAGAATGTCAACTCATACCCTAATTATAGGAGCAATCTGCTAGAAAGGTTCCAAGCAGGATACTTTGGCCTATTTAGTTAGTGATGTAGAGCACATCATGGCATATGATGCTACCATGTAAGCTGTGTAGTTACTGAGGTTCATTAGTAGGTTGGAAGTGGCACCCTCCACCGATGGTCTAGTCCTATCGTAGCACTAGAGCCATAGCTCAAGCTAAAGAACTAAAGAACCAGCATATTCTGCATCATTTTTATCTTAGATATTTGATCTGGGTGTCGTCGATCTTTGAAAGATTGATGTAAAAAGAGAACTTGATGGACCCATTTGCTAAGGCCTCGGAACTAAGGAGTTTTATGAACTCAAGTGAAAGATAGGATATTTGATATCATTCTGATTGGCTTTAGTCCAAGTGAGAGTTATTGAAAAATATGTCCTAAAGTTAATCATCTAAGTAGTAGATGATTGAAATTAGTATATGAATTATCTAATAATAATAGTAATTTGGCTGTTTCATCATAAAAGTTCTATTTTTCTTAAGTGAACTCCTAAATTATGATGAAGTCCATAGAACCATAATCAATCGATAAAGGAGGATTTATCGAATGATTCTTAAATTGTTAATGATCAAATTATAAGTTATTAACCAGGATGATAACTTATCAAGTGTAGGCCATTGTATGCCATATACATTGATTGTCCTCCTAACCAAGTGGTACGGAGTCACTGATATGACATCCAGATGAGATGTAGGAGTCCATCTACACTGAACGTGACTAATATAGCACTCTACTATCAAGAGTAGCTAGCTATGGTCAATGGGTATAAGTGTCCTCCGACTTGAGATCGCCATGGTGATTTGCGAGCAACTCATTGTACTTTAGTGTTGGACTGCCTGTATTTCTAATATAGGTGATGAAAGATTTTTGGGTATAGTCAAGTACTTGTAGAGTTGGTGTGTAAGTCAAGATGGGATTGACCACTCCTAATTAACTTCAGGAAGAGAATATCTCACTATGTTTTAATTTAGCAAAACCTAGGCCTGGGTAATCCTCGTGAGATGTCACGAGATTTGCAAAATTTTGAGATACAATAGTGATGACTTGTATGAGTATTTTACAGCATACTCAAAGTCATCTTAAGTATTATTGATCATAGGGATGAATTATATGGTAACCATGGGCCAGGGTTCTAAGAATGTTGCTTTGCATACATTCGACCTATCCGAACGTCGGAAATCATTGCTAGATGGTAACTTTGATTGATATAGAAATTAGTTTCTATACTACTGACTTAGGTTCGAACCTATGGAGTCACACATATTAGAGCTTATAATCGGATTGGATGGTTAATCAATGATTAAGAATCATTTCGAGGTCAAATATTCAATGCGATTGATGTTTGACCTAATGCAAGTGTTGCAGGAGGATCGATTAGCAATTGGATTGCTAATTATTTTAGTTTAATTGAGCAATCAGACTAAGATCAAGTTTAATTGAATTAGATTTAATTATAATTGATTTGGATATAATTAGATTAAGTCTAATTGGTTTATTAGATAAGCCAATTGCAAGGGAAGAATAATTCCTTGTTTGACTAGGACTTGGGTGCACCTGATTGACTTAGAATTTAAACGAGATTTAAATATTGATTTAATCTAATTTAATTGAGATCTTAGTTAGACTAAGATCATTCTTAATTAGGTTATATATAATCTAATTTAAAAAAAATTTAAATTAGATTTAAAAAAAATTTGACCTAGTCAAATAAGAGGAGTACCAGTTGGACTGGTACTCTCTCTCTTTCACTTGTGCCTAAGAAAGCCCAAACGAGATTTAATTCTAGATTTTTTTTTATGTTTTTCTATGCCTAATAAAAAGTTTATCATGCCCCATATCAGATTATTTGGAATAAATTTTGACTTGGTCAAAATTATGAGAAAGTTGGAAATTATTTCCTACTTGGAAGAGTCTTCTTTGACCCAAACTTCTCCCTCCATTGTGCGCCAACTCTACCCATGCCCCTCTATCTTATTTGGCTCTTTTTCCCTTAGTTTTATGTGTGCGAATCGGTGGTTACATGAAAAAATAAGTGAGAGGGGCATCCAAGAGTTGGACGCCCCATAGAATTCCTCCTTTGACTAGGTTTTGACCTAGTTGTGCAATATAAAGGAGATGCCTCATTCTTTGACCATAGAGAATGTGAAAAATCCTAAAAAAATTACAAAAAATTAGAGGAAAATGAGGAGAATAAGTGGAGGATTTGTGGCACCAAGATTCATGGAGAAGAGCCCTCAATTAAGATATCAATGGTTGATATCTTGAAGAGACAAGGTAAGAGAAGATTGTCTTCTCTTATATTTTTCTTTTATGTTTCTCTCTTCCTATTTTATTTATGATTTTTATATGATAAAGATCTAAGAGAGAGAGAGAAAGAGGGCATGGGATCTATGCTCCAAGGTGTTGGGGCATAGTGATCATTTTTAGATATGATTTGATCAAACCCTAATGCGAGAAGAAGAAGAGAAGAAGGTCTTCTCTTAGGGTTTCCTTGAGAGCCCTTCTTCTCAATTTTATTTATAAGATTTTTTATAAAAAAATCTAAGAGTGTGATATCTAAAAAATTAGAAAAAAATCTAGAGAAGAAGGTCTCCTCTGAACCTAGCATTATAGATGTTTTCAGGACATCAACCATTGACGTCCTAAAGGAGAAGATTTGTCTTCTCCTAAGGTTTTTTTCATATGTATTTATTTCTGATTTATGGGAGATCAAAGGATTGAATTTCTTTCTTATTCCTCCTCATGTTCTTCATCTTTTTGATTATCTAAGAGATCTGAAGAATATGTATTTGATTAACCATCAGGAGGGATCTACGAGAAGCAAGCACTTCGAGTGGATCTTCGTTCGACAAACCTCCAATCTATGTTGCAGGTTTGTGTGGATCATCTGTAGAGGCTGGATATTTATGTGGCTCCAAAGGGAACAATAAATTCAACTATGGAGTACTCGACCCATGCAAAGGTAAGAGATCTGATCTCTTGATGACCTAGATGTGATCTTGGATTAGATCTAGAGTTGTTCTAGATCTAGGTATTGATATGATCAATACCACTTATGATTAATTTAATTTTAGATTTATATTTCCATCATAACATATTATAGATGCTTGATGTAGGATTTTGTAACTTGATTACATGCATGTTGTAGATTAAATAGTTTAATCTATGTCTTCCGCTGCTCTATATTTCAAAAAAGTTATGAAATCTATTCATGAAACCTTGCATGTTTTCTATCATCGACAACTCCTGAAGAGAGAGAGCATATGAGTAGAGTTTCATATGCTTTAGTTGTAGGATCTATCATATACGCCATGACATGTATGAGACCAGACGTGGCATACTCACTAGGAGTAGTGAGTAGATACCAGTCTGACCCTGGAGAAAACTACTGAAAAGTGATTAAAGTCATCCTTAAGTATTTAAGAAATACTAAGGACCAATCGTTGGTTTATGGTGAGTTAGATCTAAAACTTGTTGGATTTATAGACTCCAGCTTTCAATCTGACCATGATGACAACAAAAGTATGTTGGGATATATCTTTACTCTGAATGCTGGAGCCATCTGCTAGAATAGTTCCAAGCAGCATACTATTGCAGACTCTGTTTGCAAAGTAGCATCAGATGCTATAAAAAAAGCCATGTGGCTGATAATTACCATAATTCATAAAAAAATATTAAAATAATATAATAATTAATATTTATTTCAAAAAATTGATATTTTTATTGGTGTTTTGTAGGAAAGAAGTCCATCAATGCGAAGAGCTCGATTTATGGGTTCCAACATAATAAATTTTACTCAAATTGAAGCTAAAATAAAAAAAATTATGAAGCCTAAAAGTTAAAATAAAAAAAAAAAGAAAAAAAGAAGATCAGTGCATGGTGGACCGATCTGTCGGTCCATGGAATAGGTGCAAACCAGCCACTAAATAGGCACGGTCAATCAGCGGCTGCTACGTGGCGAACCTAGACCTCTAAGAGGTTCACAGAATTTCTATCATGACATAAAGAGGCATTTTGGTCATATTTCTTAGTGTGCCGGTTTTTGATTTGCTGCAATCTTCGACATGGCTGGTCCATGGTAGTCTATGGCTATAATTTTGCATGATCGGATGGTGGACGTTAATGCCAGTGGAGATCTAATGGCTAATATTCATTCCAACCTAATTAAGATTTTCAGAGAAGATTTGGCGCAATCCAATGGCAGAAATTCATCCAAGCGATGATCGGACAGTCAGAATTAATCTAGAGGCCTAGTTAGGGATTTAAGCGGCTAATCATGATAGTTTTTTAGTTGATTTTGGATCGTTTGATCAAGATCTGGCAGCTAGAAAGCTTCAGGGTGTTTAAAATTGATCCAGACTCGGATTTTGACCCCAAAAATTACTGTGAAGATCTAGTTTCCTCCTCTATTTAAGCACTCTTACTCCCATAGTGTGAGAACAAGTCTTCTAAGCGAAAAAAATAAAGAAAAATAGAGTTTTTTCTCTCTTTTTCTCCCTTCTCTTCATTATTTCTTCCTTCTTTCTTCTTCCAATTTTCAATCAAAGGAGCTCTAAAGATCCTGGGAGCGAGCAGATCGTCTGCCATGCATGGCTAAGAAGCTAAATTATGGGAGAGTACGTGAAGTCTTCTAAATATGGATTCCAATAATTTTCTTTATCTTTTGTAATTCTTTTTATGCAAACATGTTCTCATACCTAATTTTTAATGAAATTTATTTTTATGCATGAGATCTTGACTCCGTGGCATGCTTATTATTAATCTAAATAAATTATATTCATTAAGATGGATTGTGATCAACAGATATAATCTATACTTAATTTAATAATTTATTTTTTAAAAAATATTAAAATTTATATTTTAAATTTTTAAGAATTAAAATATTAAATAATTTATAATTTCATAAAGATGGATCATAATCAAAAGATATAATTTATAGTCTAAGAAAATAAATTATAATCAAAACTAAATTCCTATAAATATCAATTTTTGCATTAAAAAAAATTATCACAACCCTATTAGAGATGGATTCAAAATTTTAGAATATTTTTTATTAATTCAAAAATCCTAATTAATTAAGTATTTACTTTTTTTTATTTTTGCTTTAATTTACTAAACTTTTGATTACCTCTCTTTAATTTGCTTAATTAATTTTTTGTTTTAAAATTAATTTATTTATTTTTAATCAAATTGAACATAACTTATGAAGGAATCGGATCAAGGGTTTTCGGATGAGATCTTAAAACTTTTTCAAGATGAAAGACTAAAATTAATTAAAATTAATTTTAAATATCAAAAAATATCCTAGATCTAAGATCTATTATATGATCATGTCATGTCATTAAATCAAAAATTAAAATATAAAAAAAAATTAAAACATGTTGATCATATAAACATATATATACACTACATCTAATGTAGGTATGAAAATAATAGATCAAATCTATTACCTGTGCAAGTTAGATATTCTAACTTACTGATCCAGGCTTGAGGATGAAGTTATGAGCCGCACACCTATCCAACCTCTAGGTGTCATCCACACGAGCCCACGATCACGATCAGAAGTCCTGATGTAGGAATCAGCATAGTATGCTAGTACTATGCTGATCCTTCCTTGATGGTCGATCTAGAACCATCTTCTTTAAATCTTGGACTCTCCAATTTTTAGAAAGAAGGAAAAGAGATTTTGAACCTGAGACACCTATCAAAAATCTCTAAAGAAGGAGGAAGAGATCAAAAAAAAAACTAGAAGAAGAACCCTTCTTCTTCTTCTTATTTTCTCTCACCTAGACACCTAGATTGATGTCTACGAAATCCCCATGCCCCAATATTCTTTCTTCCCAACTTTTACATGCACCAAAGCTCTCTTAATGATCTAGAATCCAAAAAAAATTCAATCCAAAATTTAATTTAAATATTGAGATATGGAAGAGTCTTGTCTAGGTCAAATACCTAGATAAGGCAGGTCCAAAATAGGCAACTAGTTGGGGTGCCCAACTCTTAGGCTCCCCCTCCTTTCTTTATGCCATGGAGCACCAGGAATAAGTGCACAAAATACTCCTCTTTACCACAAAAAAAATGAGAGAAAAATCAGGGATGTGGATAGCACAAAGGAACAAGGAGTTTTAGGTGCTTAAAATTCTATCTCATAGAATTTAAATCAAAACCAACTCCTAGTTTGACTTGGTCCACAACCAAATGCCATCTAAGGAATAAGAGAAGGCTATGGGCATGTGTGAGGGCCTTCAAAAAAGTTTTTCCATCTTCAAAATCAAAGAGAAGGGGTGTGGGGGGCATGAGGGGTCAATGGCCCAAGGAATAGAAAGTCCTAGTTATACTAGGATTCCTATTTTGACTTGGTCCAAGATGGTTTCTCAAACCAAATCAAAGCAAAACTAATTCAACTTAATCAAATTAAGTCCTAAACTAACTAAAAACTTAATTAAATTAGATATAACTAGATTTAATTCTAATAAAATATTCTAATAAAATTAGGAAATTGGATTGATCCAAGTCCTAGTTAAACTAGGACTAGTTCTTCCTTGCACTTGACTTATTCAATAAACTAATTGAACTTGATCCAATCAAGCCAAAACTAAATCTAATTAAATTATATTTAATTAGACTTAATCTCAGTCTTTTGACTTAATCAAATTAAGCCAATTAGCAATTAAATTGCCAATCGATCCCCCTACAACACTTGCACTAGGTTAAACATCAATCATATTGGTCGTTTAACCCTAGAACGATTCTTAATCGTTGATCAACTATCTGATCAGATCATAAGCTTTAATATATGTGACCTTATAGGTCCAAACCTAAGCTAGTAGTATAGAAATAAATTTTTATACCAATCAAAGTACCCATCTAGCAATGATACCCGATAGCCAAATAGGTCGAATGTGTAGAACAACATTCTTAGAACCCATGCGGATATAGTTTCCATATAATTGATTTCCTTGACCAAAATGCTTGTAGGACATCTCAAAGTTCAACTATCAACTGATCAGGATGTCCACATTATATTTTAAAACATCAAATATATTTGATGGATTACCTTGGCCAAGGTTTTGCTATATTGAAATATAGTGATACATTCTTCTCCAACTTTTGGAGTGGTCAATTCCATCTTGATCATACTTTGATTTTGCAAGTACTTGACTGTGCCTAGAATCCTTCCACTATTGAATTAGAAATTTAGTTAGTCCAGTATCAAAGTACAGTGAGTTGCTTGTAAGTCACTAAAGCGATCTCAGGTCTAAGGGACACTTATACCTATATCCCATCAGAGATATTCTTGATAATAGAATGCTCTGGAGTTGGTCACATTCAATGATGATGTATCCATACATCTCATCTGTATGCCATACTAGTGTCTCCATACTCTTTGGTTAAGAGGACAATCAACCTACATGGCATACAGCATCCTATGCTCGATAGATGCCATTGTCCTAATTAACAATCTATCATTTGATCATGAACAAATTTAAGGACTAATCGATAAATCCACTTTTTATCAAAACTAATTAGTCCTAAGGACTTCATCATAGTATGGAGTTTGTTAGAAGATGAATACTTTATGATGAAAAAATATCAAAATATATTTTATTTATTAATGAATCAATTATAAATATAATGTAGTACAATTGTCAATAGGCTGACGATTGACTTTGGAACATATTTTCCAACAACTCTCACTTATTCTAAAGCCACTCAGCATAATATCTAATACCCATCTTCGACTTGTGATTGTTGAACTCCTTTATCACCAAGGCTTTAGTGAAGGGGTTGGCCAGGTTCTTCTTTCCATCAATCTTTTGAAGGTCAACGTCACCTCGATCCACGATCTCTCAGACCAACTAGAAGCAGCACAGGATATGCTTCGACCGTTGGTGTATATTTGGTTCCTTCGTCTGAGCTATAGCACCAGTGCTGTCGTAGTAGAGCAGGATCGACCCATCTAGAAAGGGTGCTACTCTAAGCTCGATGATAAACTTTCTCAGCCATACAGCTTCCTCTCTGCTTCACAAATAGAGTCTGTCATAGTATACTGCTTGAAACTCTTCCAGCAGATGGATCCACCATTTAGAGTAAAGATATATCCTGACATGCTTCTGCTATGATCATGATCAGATTGAATGTTGGAGTCTGTACATTTCATAAGTTTTAGATCTGACTCGCCATATACCAACCATTGATCCTTAGTATTTTCGAAATACTTAAGGATGGTTTTAACAATTTTCTAGTGGTTTTCTCTAGGGTCAGATTGAAATCTACTCACAACTCCTAGTGAGTATGCCACATTCAATCTCGTACATGTCATGGCATACATGATAGATCCCACTATCAAAGCATATGGGATTCTACTCATACTCTCTCTCTCTTCAGGAGTTCTCGGACAATCATTCTTAGAGTGAAAATTCATCGCCTATTAAAAGATAGTCCTTTTTGAAATTCTCCATGCTGAACCTCTTTAGCACAGTATCTATGTACATGGATTGGGATAACCCAAGCATCCTTTAGATCTATCCCTATGGATCTTCATCCTAGGATGTAGGATGCTTCACCCAAGTCCTTCATAGAGAACTATGATGACAACCAGATTTTTATTTTCTATTGTATGAGGATGTCATTCTCGATTAAGAGAATGTCATACACGTACAGGATAAAAAATACTACTGCTGGACCATTTGTCCATTTGTAAATGCAGGGCTCTTTTTCATTCTTAACAAAGCCATATGTTTTGATCACCTTATCAAAATGCATGTTCCAACTTCGAGATGCCTGCTTCAATCTATAAATGGATCTCTAAAGCTTACACACCTTAGACTCATCTGTGGATATGAACCCCTCAAATTGTATCATATACACCTCTTCGGTTAGCTCTTCATTTAGGAAAGTTGTCTTCACATCCATCTACTAGATCTCATAGTCTAAATAGGTAGCTATCGCAACCATTATCCGAATGAATTTGAGCATGCCATTGGGGAGAACATCTTATCATAGTCAATACCATAATGTTGATGATACCCCTTGACAAGCAGATGGGCTTTATAGGTCTCCATTTTTTCATCTATGCCCCTTTTCCATTCGATGATCTATTTACACCCAATAGGTTTAATCCCTTTGGATGGGTCAACCAATATCCACACATCATTGACCTTCATGGACTCCATTTTGGATTTCATGGCCTCAAGCCATTCTTCAAAATTGGGTCTCTACATAGCATCCATATAAGTGATTGGATCCTCATCGTCCTCATCAAGTTCAATGGGATCACCATCCCGGACCAAGAAACTATAGTATCTATCCGAATGATGCAGTACTCTACCAGATCATCTTAATGGTGTAGGTACACTAAGCTCTAGATCTGATCTAATCAAATCCGACTCAGGTTCAGCTACAGGTGTCGATTTTTCTACCTATTTAAGTTCATCAAATTTAACCTTAAAAGCAACAGTTCCTTCACCAAAAAACTTCTTTTCTAAAAAGATTGCCTTAAGGCTAACGAGCACCTTTTGTTCTTTAGCATGGTAGAAATAGTAATCCTTACTTTCTTTGGGATATCCTATAAACACACACTTATCAGACCGGGGCCCAAGGTTATCTGTATGCAAATGTTTGACTTAGGTTGGACACCCACAAACCCGTAAATGAGAGTGTAGGCCTACGCCCAATCCATATCTCATATAGAGTCTTTGCGATAGATTTACTTGGTATATTGTTCAATATATAACATGCGGTCTCAAGAGCATAACCCCAAAATGAAATAGGCAGACTAGAAAATCCAATCATGGATCGAACCATGTCTAATAAGATTCGATTTTTTCTTTTCGATACATCATTATGCTGTGGTGTTCCTGGAGGAGTCCACTATGAGAGAATCCCATTCTCTCCTAGATACGTCAAGAACTCACTGGATAGATATTCACCTTCTCAATCCGATCGAAGAGTTTTAATATTCTTTCTAGTTTGTTTTTCTACTTCACTTTAGAATTTTTTTAATATTTCAAATGAATCCGACTTATGTTTTATTTGATAAACATATCCATACCTGGATAGATCATCCAGGAAAGTAATAAAGTAGAAGTATTCACCTCTGGCACCTATGCTCATTGGTCCACATACATCAGTTTGTACTAGACCTAAGAGCTTAGTAGCTCTCTCATCTTTTCTAGTAAAAGATAACTTGGTCATTTTACGAAGAAGGGAAGATTCACAGGTTGGATGTGATTCATAATCACTGACTTCGAGAATTTCCTCTTGAGTCAACCTATTTATCCTATTCTTTTTTATGTGATCTAACCTATAATGCCATAGGTATATATCAAAGACATTATCTAATCTAGGATGTTTTCTAGAAGTGTACATTACACTCAGAGGCTATGATGAAATATAAATATCATTTCTTTGTTATGCTTGCATTATTGTAATATCATTCATAATGATATCACAATAATCTTCCTTAATAGATAAATGATAACCATCTTTGGCCAAAAGGCTAACAAAGATTATATTCATTAGAAAGAAAGGACAATAATGACATTCATTTAAAGAAATGATATTAGTATTGAGAATAAATTGAACTATTCTCATAGCTAAAACTGGAACAAACCTTCCATCTCTAACATTCAGGAATCACTCATTATTTTCAAATCTTCTACTAATTTGAAGTTCTTGAAACATGTTACAAATATGGACTGGACTTTCGGTATCTAGTACCAATGTAGAAGTTTCACAAATAGAGAAATTATAAGATGTTACCATATAACATCCTTGATCAACAACTACTTGCTCATCTCTCTTTTCTAGCCTATTGGGGTCATGGGAATGAAGTTATTGATGATAATTTCTCTTCCAATGCCCCTACTTGTTACAATTGAAGCATTCTGCCTGATCTAGGTTATTCTTGAATCTTATATTTAAGTTGAGCATAGAAGCCTCAGTATGAACCACTTCGTGCTGCTGAACAACATTCAACTTTCGATACTTATTATCGAAGTTGGATTCCATAAGTTTCGCACTGTCTAATAGTGAATGGAACAACTGTGCTTAGGGTTTAACTGCATAAAGGAGAACCAAAAGCTTAATTAGTAATTGATTCATTGAACCTAAAGATTTGGACTTTAATCAAAAGGTTTCTTCCACTATTTTATTCGAACTAATAGCCTCTACCTCCAATTCGAGGAATTGCCTTAATTTCTTAATGGATACTAGAATCCACATAGACTGCGCACAAGTCCAACTATAGTTGGTCAACCTATGCACATCTAAGGATAGGTTCATAACCAATTATTTCTTCAAATAATTTCTAGTAATTTAATTTTACCCTAAGTATCTTTCAGTACGCTGGGGCCTCCACTGAAAGTTTTGATTACGTCCAACCATTAATATAATCATACTTGGTCCATCTAACTAATGAATGATTAAGCTCAACTATGTTTGGTCAATCTAACCACCATTTAGAAAGACACAGCCAAGAAATCATATTATGAGTGATAATTTCATTAGCAGATAAGCACCAGGCCTATGGGCCTCCAATGATTATCCAACTAATGGACCCATTATCATCCACTTAATAGGAGGCTATGATCTAGTTATCACCATAACTATTTTTTTTAAGGATCTAATAATTTTAGAGGATTTAATTGATTTGATTTAAAGAGAGAAGGTCAGATAAACTAGCTTATCATGATCCTCCCACTGGCTTCACCAAGTCAGCTTAAGGAAGACCATTAATAGGCTGGTCTAGGAGCACCTAAATCAATCATACTGATTTACCTAGCTGACATGAGTCAGCTCAAATAGTTAAGTGATTCGATCAAAACATAATTTTACCAAGTAGCTAGGTATGTTTGATATGTCAGCTTAAATAGTTAAGTGATCCGATCAAAACATAATTTTACCAAGAGGCCAGGTAAGTTCGATTAGTGGGAGAGTCTACCAAAGCTTGCCATAGACACCATCAAAAATGGCTAATTAAGCAGGCTACCAATTAAAGACCATTGATCTGGTTTATCTTAGACATCAACTAATTTAATTAATATCAATTAGATCAACCTAACAGTTCATACTAGACCGCATAGCCAAGAATTAAGTCCATCTTGGGTTTTGTTAAAGACATGACTTGACTAACTACAACTACTATAATTGATCTAGAGAATTCTTGATCTAATCTAAGACAATAATTGATTAGATTTAGTCAATTCTCTAATTAAGTCATTCTTTAATCTAACCCTAGGTCTAACCCAGTTAATGGATCTAATCCCCACTAATCCATTTAACCCAATATGTTATGATTTGTGTCTTAGGATCTTCAATTCACAATCTTAGATCCTAATCAAATAACTTCCTAATTTTTAATTAAGTTTTGGACAGAGGGTTGGGATTTGGCTTTTCAAAAATTATTTTTATGCTTGTAAAATATTTTTACAACATGATTCTATCAAATAAGTTGCATATTTGATTCATAATCAATATGCAAGTAACATAAACATGAATATACTTTAGAACTAATCTAAACAGGTTTGTGTAATTGAAATAATTTCAACTTTAATCAATCATAAATTTTTCTAGATCTAACCTAACATATTTATGATGATTAAAATTAGATTAAAAAATTTTTAATTAGATCATAAAATCTCTTAAATTCAATCTAAAATTTTATGATCAATATTTTAGATTAGCACGTACTAGGACAATCTCTCCACTATAAGGGGTAAATCTTACAGCAGGACAACCTTATAGCAGTCCATGCAATCTAAAACTTTTATTTTTAGATCTAAAACTATTTTAAATCTAATAAATTATAAATAAAATTAGATCATATCTAATAAATTTATGATAAGAAGTAGATCAACATGAACTAAGATAACCTCTCCACTGTAAGCGATAAATCTTACAGCAAGACAACCTTATAGTAGTACGTATGATTAAGATTTTTAATTTTAAATTTAATAATGAGATTATAAATTAAATCTAATCGAAAAAATAATCTAATCATGCACACATAATCATGTAATAAACAACCTCGCTCTAATACTAATTGAAGGAACCAGATCTAGGGTTTCAGGTTTAGATCCTGAAACTTTTTCAAGATCTGAGAGTGGAAGACTAAAATTAATCAAAATTAATTTTAAATATTAAAAAATATCTTAGATCTAAGATCTATTACATGATCATGATGAAGGAGAAATCCTAATTTTTAGGATTAGGTTCGTTCAGATCTAATTGGATCAAGAGAGATATTTCAAAAATTTTTCTTTTGAATCTAGATTAGACATTTCAGATATGATTTTATATCTGAGATATTTCAGATATGATATCTGAGACATTTCAGATATGATTTTATAGATCTAATAAAATAAAATAAAATAAAATTTAATTTAATTTAATTTTATATCTTCTGTTGGATAATCAGATTATCCTATGATGATCCTGTTGATTGCCTAATATTCTGGATCTAGCCATGCAAGCACCTAACTTCTATCGGTATCCACTCAGGCTAGATCTGGATATCTTCTTCTTCTTTATCACCTCTCCAAATATCAAATCTTGATCTAATTTGGAGGATATTCAAAACTCCTCTTGAAGATCTAGAATCATCTGTTGTAGCAGTGCTGCCTTCTTTCTTTCTCGTCACCATTCTCTTGCCTGGATCGCACCAAACTAGAGCCCAAATCTCCTTAGGCATGGAGAGTGGAGAAAGGACCAGAAGATGGCATGGAGGAGGGAGAGAGGCAGCCTTGGGGTGTGGGCTTAGGGAGAACTTCTATAAAGTTTGGCACAGATAGTGTTTATATAGACCCTATTGCACCATGCAGTGCCACATCATCCTTGCCAATCATGTTGCTTCATGCAATCAGATCTAAATCAGATTAGTGGGATGACATCACCTAATCCAACTAGATGAAAGCCCCATCAAATCATCCTTAGGTGGTGCCAAGACTGGTCAGAGCTGAGTCTTAGGTGCCTACCTAAGTTGATTCCAAGAAACAACCTGGAGTCCCATCTGTATGGGACCCTAGGCATCCCCATCCATAGACGCACGCCTCCCTTGGCATGCCCCCATTTTTTCCAATTTCTAGCAAGGGGACAAGCCCCTATCTGCTCTCCTATGGGTACATGACACATGGGTAGATGTCTAAGTGTCAAAGGTCAATGTTTGACCAAAGTCAAAAGACAAGAATTAGCAGGTGACAAAAAATGGTCGGTGTTGTCTCAAATTTATCTCATAAATTAAGATAATCCTTTTCTGATCTAAACAAGCTCTAGTTAGATTAAATAAAGGTACCTGAGTGAGCACAAATATATTTAGCTCAGTCAAGACAACTTTTAATGATAGTAGAAGGAGAACATTAGGCTCAATCATGTGCTAGCATGATTTTCTTGAACCTAATTGAATCTAATTCAAATCAATTAAACTGTATTAGTCCAATTGATGATATCCAAATTCAAACCCTTGTTTGTGTGATCCAGTTAGATTCAATTCTATATGGTAATGGGATATGTCATGATCCCTATCATCGATATCATCGAAACATCTTTCGATGGGTCAGAACTTATTTTGATTCACACAACTAGAATGATCGATCATCCAAATCATTCTAATTGCTCCCAAAATCTATCAGTGACACCTAACAGTATATGGTAGAAATCCATCTAAACTAAAAATGAACCTCTTGGTGTAGCTACCTGTGTGATTAAGTTCTTCTATCCTGAGCCCTGATCAGATTTAGGTCAAGGTGAACTCATCAATCCCTAATTTTCATCATATGATTTAATCATTCGATTCAAATCCGATGTGAAAATCTTAATAGAAATTCTTTCTATTATTTCACTCTGCCATGGCCATGAGCTTAAGGATGTGATTCATGATCATCAGGACTGCTCCTTATCCCGAAGTAGATAGATTCCCTCTTGATGCAATCCAATTCCTACAATGAACATGCTATAACCAACATACACCTCAGAATTTCGAATGGCTAGAAGATCGAGTCATGGTGTAGTCAAACAATAACACCCTCAAGGTGAAGTACTGATGCACCTTAGGTCAAAGAAGCAGATGCACCACTGCCGCTTCGAGCCAGTCATCGATGAGAAGGTAGACTTTCTTATGACTACTCGAGGTGGTCACGCTCAATACCCTCATTCTCTAACGAGTGCCTGTACTCTCACTTTGGTGTCTCTACACCATAGACTCAAGACTCATCTACTATAAAAAAGCGATTGTACACCAACCTTACGGATCAATTGAAGGAAAAATCCTGATTTTTTGGATCAGGTTCGTTCAGATCTGATTGGATCAAGAGATATATTTCAAAATTTTTTTTCTTTGATCCTAATTAGATCTAAAATATTTTAGATCTGATTCTTATTATTTTAATAATTAAAATAAAATTAGATAAATTAAATTAAATTAAATTTATCTTGAAGTGGGTAATCCTATTACCCGATGATGATCCTGTGAGCAGTGGAAGGTTCTGGATCTAGCCACACAAGTGCCTGGCCTCTACCAGTATCAACTCAAGCTAGATCTGGAGATCCTCTTCTTCTCTATCACATCTCCAAAAATCAGATATGGATCTGATTTGGAGGATCTTCAAAACTCTTTTCGAAGATCAGCAGTTATCCTATGCAGCAGTGCAACCTTCTAGCTTTCAGTCGCCTTTCTCTCGTCTGGATCGCACCAACCAAGAATCCAAACACTTTGGATGTGGAGAGGAGAGGGAGAAGGTGGATTTGGCATGGAGGAAGAGGGGAGAGGAGGCCTTGGGGCATGTGATTTCAATTCTCCAATCATGCAATTTGAGTTGGGCGCAGGGTCTTATTTATAGACTGTCTGTGATCCAACACCTCTTCTTCCCAACCAATCATAGCTCTTTGTGAAATCAGATCTAAATCTGATTGGTGGAAATAGAGTCCCTTGGATTCCTCCTTAGATGGTGCCTAAGACCAGTCAAACTTGGTTCTTAGGAGAACTCTAATCGGAATCCAAAAAGAAGATGGAGTTCCTATCCATCAGGGACTCCTAGGTGCCTCGAACTTGGGCACACGCCAAGGGTGGCGTGCACCCTCTTCCTTGCCAGCTTCTGGTAGGGGGACAGGCCCCCATCAGCTCTTCAATAGGTGCATGACATGTAGACAGAAGTCAAAGTGTCAATGGTTAACATTGACCAGTCAAAGGTAGACTTTTGACCAAAGTCAAAGAACGAGAAATGATAGGTGACTAAAAATTGTAGGTAATGTCTTACAAAATAAGACAACCTTTTCTAACTTGGACAACCTCTAGTCAGACCATATGAAGGCCTCTGATTGAGCACAAACTCCTTTGGCTCAGTCAGGATAACTTATTTATGATAGTAAAAGAAGAATGTTAGGTTCAATCGAGTGCTAGCACGATTTCCTTGAACCTAATTGAATCTCATTCAGATCAATTGAACTAGATCAGTTCAATTGATGATCAGTAGATTCAAACCCTTGTTTGTGTGACCTAGTTAGATTCAGTTCTATATGGTAATAGGATATGTCATGATCTCTATCATCGACATCATCGAAACTCCTTTCGATGGATCAGAACTCTTCTGATTCGAATAGCTAGAATGATCGATCATCTAAATCATTCTAATTGCTCCCAAAATCCACCAGTGACACCTAGCAGTATATGGTGGCAACCCATCAGAGCTGAATGCAAACCTCTTGGTGCAGCTACTTGTGTGATTAAGTTCTTCTATCTTGAGCCCCGATCAGATTAGGGTTAAGGTAAACTCGTCAAACCCTAGTTTCTGTCATATAATGTAATCATTCGATTCAAGTCCGATGTGAAAATCTAAATAGAAACTCTTTCTATTATTTCACTCTGCCATGGCCATGGGCTTCTGGACTTGATTCTCATGATCATCATAGGGCTGCTCCTCTACCACCGAGGTAGATAGATTCCATCTTGATGCAATCTAGTTCCTACAATAAACATGCTATAGCCAACATACACCTCAGGATTCGAATGGCTAGGAGATCGAGTAATGGTGTAGTCAAACTATAACACCCTCAAGGTGAACTGCCGATGCATCTCAGGTCAAAGAACCAGACACACTACTGCAGCATCGAGTCAGTCATTGACGAGAAGGTAGACTTCCTAATGACTACTCGAGGTGGTCACGCTCAGTGCCCTCATTCTCTAACGAGTACCTATACTCTCACTCTGGTGTCTCCACACCGTAGACTCAAGACTCATCTACTAAAGAGAAGTGATTGTACACCAACCTTTCGGATCAATCACCATCCTCATGATGATCCTATGGTCGGGAGCATTTTATGAGTTAACAATGATTATTCATGTCTTAAATTTTCAACTCTTGAAAATATGAATTATCATTATCATTAACTCAAAGGATGTATCACAGACACTAAATACACATATATGATAGAAAATAACCCATTTTATTGATTATAGTCAAAATTATAATTTTGCCCCTAGAAGTGTATTACAAGTGTCAGCCAATTCTGGCTTCTAGGGCACATATATCTAACAATCTCCCACTTGTCCTAAAGCCAATTGGCTATAAGTCTAAGTCCCATCTTCTCAAGGTGGGCTTCGATCTTTTGTTGTCCCAACGGCTTTGTGAGTGGGTCTGCCACATTGTCTACGGAGTTGACTCTCTTGACCTCAACATAACCCTTCTCGAGGTAATCGCGGATGAGGTGGTATCGCCATTCAATGTGCTTGGATTTTTGGTGAGACCTCGGCTCCTTAGCAAGGGCTATGATGCCATTATTATTGCAGTACAGAGGAATGGCATCTGATGGCATTACTCAAATTTTCGTAGCAAACTTCTTATACCAGAATGCTTCCTTGGCTGCCTCTGACACAGCGATATATTCTTCTTCCATGGAGGAATCTGCTATCACCGTTTGCTTGAAACTCTTCCAACTGATAGTACCACCATTGCACATAAACAAACTCCCAGATGTCGACTTTCGATCATCTATATCGGATATAAAATTTGAATCTGTGTATCCCTGAACTTGGAGTTCTCCATTACCAAAGACCAACATCATATCCTTAGTTCTTCTTAAGTACTTAAGGTTACATTTCATAGAAGTTCAGTGTTCTTCACCTGGATTTGACTGATATCTGCTTGTGACACTCACAGCATGGGCTATATCAAGTCGTGTACATCGCATGGCATACATGAGGCTCCCTATTGCAGAAGCATAAGGGATCTTGCTCATGCGTTCTATTTCCTCAGGTGTGCTCGGGCACATCTTCTTGGAAAGATGAATACCATGTCTGAAGGGTATTAATCCCCTCTTAGAGTTTTCCATACTAAACCTCTTTAGTACTTCCTCTATGTACATCTTCTGTGAAAGTCCTAGCATCCTATTCGGTCTATCCCTATAGACCTTAATTCCTAGAATAAAGGATGCTTCACCTAGGTCTTTCATGGAGAATTCCTTGGACAACCATATTTTGACGGTCGTTAACATGGAGAATATCATTCCCAATAAGGAGGATGTCATCCACGTACAATACGAGGAAGACAACAGCGCTCCCACTGATCCTTTTGAAAATACATGGTTCCTCTTCATTTTTGATGAAACCAAACATTTTGATCACAT